>APFE031627311.1:0-87026 GCA_000404065.3 Pinus taeda | reverse complement strand
AAAAAACTGATAAGTTTGCTGCATTTTGAATGAAATCTAAAATTCTACTTTCTCCATATGAAATCCAATGAGGCCGGAACCACTCTCAACATCCTGAGTCATTTCATGGTAATGTTAAAAATTTAAGTAAAAGGATGAAAATGAAGATTAAGGAGAATGTCACTTTTACTTTAAGAATTTAACATTACCATGAATAGCATATCAATACTAGGGCCTAGAATGCTCAAACCCTCCTTGGCAGCGACCACATAGCTCTCCCCTTCCTTCTCCAGCAATCAGAAATGAAAATGATATGAAAAAAACCAAAATCAGATTTTTTATAGGCCATGCAGAAATGTTTTACAGTCACCGGGCGATATTTTCGATCGTCGCGCGATATTTTTCGAAATATCGGCGATATTTCGGAAATCACGCGATATTTTCAAAAGCCGAAAATATCGCGATATTTTGTCGGCGATATATCGGCTCGCCGAAAATATCGCAATATTTCCGAATATCGCTGATATCTCAGCGATATTATCAACACTGGTGTTGACAGTGGGCTAAGCCTCCACCATTGCCCTTAACCTCGCAGTTGCCCTCTTAGGAACCCCCTTTTAGGTCCTCTACTGGTTTGAGTGGTAACAGACCCTATGAAAATAACTACGTCTTAGCAAGCTTTAGCAAAAGGAAAAAATAATTCTAGGAGTTCATTATAACTAACCAAGATACATTCAACCATCAATGTATAAATAACAACAAAATACTTCAAGCATGTAGATAGAATTAACGAGCATAAACCACCATGATCATTTATCACAAGAGATATAACAACAAGGATTGATAAGAAAAATACTTTCAAAGCCTAAGATAAATAAGTAAATAACAAGTAAAGACCAGTGTCCAATGCGAAATTAAATGGTCCAAGTAAAAGATAACAACTTCAAAGTAAAATGCCTTGAAAATTGTAGCTCAAATATAAATGCTCAAAGTGAAAGATAAAAGCTTGGAAAATCTAGATGCCCAAAGATAAATATGTTTTTAAAAAATAAAGGAAATAACCAAGTACAATAGATGTTAAAACCGAAATGTATTGAAGTGCCTCTTGGTTCGTTTTAAATTAAGTTAGATTGTCACTTGAGTTAAGGTAGATTGAGTGATCATTGCAAAAGTCAAACATAAGGTTATACTTTCCCTTCAGGCCTTATCCTCGTTGGGTTAAGGAAAGCTACAAGGGTATCCAAAGGAGGAAGCTAAGGCTCCGTGCACTCCCCAAATTTATCTAGTCAGCCCAATTGCAGGTAGATCCAACATACGGTAACCCAATCTGATTTAGTGAGTCAAGTGTTTACTGGTTTCCACCAATCCCAAAATACGAAGTCTTAGAAGGGAAAGGGTCCCTAATTAATCTATTCAACCAGCAAGCCACTGGAACTTGCTGGAGTTAATCACCTCTTTGCAAAAGAAAAAAAAAAAATCTATTCTAAAGCAATCAGTTTAATTTAGGAATGTAAAGTAAGTGCTTCTCTAAATTGCTTCAACAAAATGAACAAGAAAGCTAAACTAGATTGCAATGAAAAGAAAAAAACTTGCAGCTACTCTAATGATGTGATTTCCTACCTTAAGTTGATTTAGGATTCAATCCACCAAAAGAAAACCACAAAATGTACACCCACAAGAGGATCCCCAATTGGGGAAGAGGGATGTTTAGGGGAGATTTCCCCTAGCTCCCAAGAATATATTGCAATTCATTATTAGACCCCTTTTGTAAGTGATGGGACCAAAATCAAGAGAAATATGGTAATCCCTTAAAGGGATAAAGAAGATTTAAGAAGTTACAATGAATCCCTTGAAAGATCAAGGGTAGAAAGAACTCTTAGGGAGGTTACAAAGGTAAATATTGTTGACTTTTACGAAGGATTAGTTCTAGATAGTCTTTAGGTGCTCCAATTCCTCAAAGTTGGGCAAAATCCGCAAGCATCCCCCCTTGCAAATGTAAGGGTTTGTCAAAAATCAGCAAGTAAAGAAGTCAGAATATGCCCAAAAAAAAATTTAAAACAACTTGAAATCACTTGCATATGTTAGCCAAAATGCTAAGTAGAAATCCCTATGACTAGAGTTAGACTTCTACACTAACTGTCCAAAAAGAAAACTGAGTCAGTCTCCTCTTAGATAATCTATTGTTGATAGGACAGCAGTAGATAAGGCAGCCTTAAATGCTTGATATTCAGTGAAAAACACAAATAAAGGTAACCAAAAAATATTCGATTTTTTAGGTGAGGGAAGAAAGAAAAGATTGGGGATCTTTAAAGCCCTCTTAGATCCATTTTTTGAAGCCCTTTGGTGTGATGGAAATGTGTGCTCCTTGATGCCTTGAAGATGGTTGATCCAACAAAGATATGGCAAACTCTAGGCTTGAATTAACCTGTGTTACACTTCAAGAAACTTGCTCAAACAATTAGTAGCATTAAGTGATGACTTGCAAATGGAGAAGCTAGAACATGCTATTTACAAGTACATGAAGAACCTAAACTAATTGTAAGCCAACCAAGAAGTCATGTAAATACCTGCCTTCCCCTTGGACAACACTGCCCCTACTTCGGCCCAAGCTTACAAAATTGTGAGGAAATAAACAATGTCAACCAAATATAAGTTACCTCAAGTCAAAAATCACATCACCAACAATTGCACCATATGGACTTCCAAAGTTTTATTATTCATGAACATATGACAATTCAAAATAGTAGTAGTAGAGTTTCCACAAGCTCAAGTCTTTTCAACACTAGCTTGAGCAATGAGCAAGGGGGTTTATTTATACAAAAATGGGAGCAAATCCCAATGAGAAACCAATGCAACAAGTGGCAAGGAAATGATTGTTATGCATAAAAAATAAATAATTTAATAAATAACATTGATAATAATTAAATTAATTATTTACTTAATGTCTTCACTCATTATGAAGGAACAAAAGTTTAAGCAACGTGACCATTCACCTTCATGGCCAATCAATGCCTATAAATCCAAACCACCACGGAGGTTTGTAACCACCATTGAATTCTTATCAATAATAAAAATTACTTATTTACTTACAATTCACAAACTACATACATTTATATTTTTGCATTGTAGTTTTCTCTCCTAAAGTGGTATCATAGCCATTTTTGACTCTTTGGGTAAATTTCCGCTACACAGATCATTGTTTCATCCTCTCGGCACCACTCCACTTTCACCATCTGCCTTCCCATCCGTTGTACCACTTTCCAACATTGACGATCACTCGGCCCTTCCGCTGCCACTTTCATCACTCACCTTCGCCCCTCTCGACACCACTCCACTTTCACCATCTGCCTTCCCGTCTATTGTACCACTTTCCAACATTGACGATCACTCCAACCTTCTGCTGCCACTTACATCACTCACCTTCGCCCCTCTCGGCACCACTCCACTTTCACCATCTGCCTTCCCGTCCGTTGTACCACTTTCCAACATTGAAGATCACTCTGGCCTTCCGTTGCCACTTACATCACTCACCTTCGCCCCCCCTATTTCCGTTGATTGTGGCCGAGATATCCCCGTAGGCTCATGCTCCCACCTCAATCCCATTGTCAATTTTTTTTACTTGCCTCTGTCACCTTGTTCCCTATCGCATCCATACTTGCATAACTCGTCCGCTGACTCGAATATCAACATTTTTTCTGGTCGTTGTGATCGCTCCCTCTGACCATGACAATTGGAATCATTGTCCACCATACTTGCTCTGCCTGGTCCACTGTCCCTCCACCATTGCCAACCATCCTTGCCGCTAAAGGCCCGACAACCGCTAGTCGCACTTGTCCGATCGAGCTGTCATGTTGGTTCAAACATCGGTCTGTTACGTTTGGGAGCAACCCTTGCCGTCGGTCACACTTGTCCGATTGATCCGTCACGTTGGGTCAGTCATAGGTCCGTTACATTTGGAAATAAACCTTGTGTTATTACAAAGGGGTATACAAATTAAAATATATAGTTTAAATATAATTCAAAAATATTATATATATATATATATATATATAATATATATATATTTAAATAATTAATTATAATATAATTTAAAAAATTATTTAAAAAAATTTTATATTAATTATTTAAAAAAAATTATTATTAGTTAATAAAAAAAAAATTGGTTCCACCAAAAAAAAAGGAATAAAATGAAGAATAATAAGGATGAATCAAAAAAATATCAAGAAGAACTCGATAAGGTACAACATCGTCTCGATAATGTTGAGAAGAAGCAAGAAGAGTTAGGAGAAGGTCAAAATATTATAATTGTAACTCAAGAGAAAATGGCAAGCAATATTAAAAAAATAAATAACATTGACTAAATGTTGCTAGGAATGAAAAACCAATTAATGGGGGGGTTAATTCATTTTTTAACCCTTTAATTACTCAAGAACCAACACAAATTCCCAAGACTCCCGAAAGCGAAGATTTCCCAAATCATGAAATTTCGCAAATGCCGCAAATACACTTCTCAAGTAATCAGTACTATACCAAATTCCCGGAAAAAGACTATCAGTGAATTAAGGAGCTTCCAAAATACAATGGGAAAGAAAATAGAAGCGCTATTGTGTGGGTTAATAAAATGGAAGCCATTTTTTAATCAAACCTGCCAATATGTGAACGAGAGAAAATCATGACCGCATCCAACAATTTGGAAGTTGAGGCATATGATTGGTTCCTATGATGGTCCGACAAATGTGAAGCTTGTTCTTTCTTCTGAAAAAAAAATTGTTGATACCTTGCTAAAAAGTTTTTCTAATGAAGAAGAAGATGATATCTATGAAAAATTTGTTCATCTCAAGCAAACAAGGTCTGTAAGCAAAGACACCCACGAATGGGAAGTATTAGCTACAAGACAAAGAGGATTTACTAATGAAAAACTGCTTAAAATGTATAAAAGTGGACTTAAAGAGTATATCTGTGTAGAATTGAAGTTGTTCAAACCCAAAACTATTGAAGAAACCAAACATGCAGCAAAAATTATTGAACAAAAACATAAATTCAACATTTCATCATTCAAGGGAGATGAAGACCAACAACAATACTCAGGTAAAAAGGAGTCAAACAAATGTAGGTATTGTGGAGACAAAAGGACTTCAGGACATAGGTGCCTTAACAAGAAGTTATATACTTATGAAGTCGAGAAGGAGCCTTAACAAAAAGTTATATACTTATGAAGTCAAGAAGGAATCAGACACTTCAAGTAATGAGTCAGAATTAAAAAAATAAAATAAAATAAATTTGCCACAAATGTGGAGAAAACTCGATGTTGTTGATAAATCTAGGGCATTAGTGTTAGATGATTTCTCTTTCATTAGTGACTGCTTGTGAATGTTTTTACTTCTTTATATTAGTATCTTCTTCATGTTAGATTATTAGTGTTCTTCTTCATCAAATGGTAACCAATGCATGAACATAAATAAACAAGAGACACAACATGTAGGCATGAGCCAGAGCCAAAACCTCTCACTCTTTGAGAGGGAAACCCGCACAAATTCTTCTTATAAAGATTCCAATTGACGAATACCAAGACCAAGACCCTTGACCTAATAGCCACTCCAAGACTAAGACACACATCCTCTTTGACAATAAACCTTCTTCTTCTTGGCTCCTCTTCCTCTTTGACCTTCTGAGCAACGAGACATTGTCACCATCGAAATCTTATCATTGTCTTCACATCATGATCTCCTTTTGTGAGACCTCCTCACTGTCATATGACCAAGACCTCACTTCTGTGATGGCAATGAGTTCTTCTTTAGATAGCACCGAAACTTAGTCTTCAGATAATTGAACTATAGTTTCCTTTTAGCACCAAACTGTAATATATATCTATACTTGTCCAAACTATGTAGCACAAAGATTCTTGTTGTCATTGTGATTGCAGAGGGTTCCAAGTTTCCTTGATACCACCGAACTGTAGTATCTTTATTGGACTATGATTCCCTGTTAGAACACCAAAACTTTATCTCTGACATGGTCATTTTCCTTGCTACTTATGTTCTCCCGAAATTACAGTGACATCTGAATTCCTTCATTGTTGTACCCTAGTCTGAGCTTCTTATCTGATCTTTCTGTGTTGTAGCTTGACATCTGAACTCTTCCATAGCAATGGATCATCGAAACAAAGAATCTGCACCTTTTCTGTTCACCAAAATCTCAGAGTGATGTGAAGTTACTTCATTGTCTTTTTGCAATGAGCATAGCCTCTTATATATAGTTGTTTGTCCATATATTAGGCCAACATTACCATCTGAAAAGATGTGTCATTTTAAGTGAGCCGACATAATTTGTTATTTAATTCATCTTGCAGGCCGACATCAAGAGGACTGTGCTTGTCTTTTTGGAGGGGCTATTTAGACATAGATATAGACTCATTGTTGATTTTGGGTAGCATCGGATGTGCTCTAGCCATGAAATTTGGTGGAGAGGCTAAGAAACATGAGATCTCCAAGACCCAAAAATCATTTGGAGAAATTCCACCCAAATGAAGAGATATTAAAATAATTAATATTTTTAATGGTTCCCTATGTCTAAACTTAGGAAATAAAAATATTAATGTGTATTAATATAAAATGGGTGAGAAAATTCTAAGTGATGAGGATCAAGACAGTTCTAATCTTAGCCGTTGATAAGGGACTTAATCTCGACCGTTGAATTGTCAACAAGAAAAGTATAAGAGGAGGCTTGAGGGTCAGTTGAAGGCACACCAAGAGAGATCTAGAATTCGATTTTTTGGGGTTGGGTTTGTTGAGGAAATCGAGTTAGTGATCAGTTGCAACGAGGGGCAATTCAACAAGGGATTTCGATCCAAGGCTAAAGAATATATAGAAGAGGCAGTGAAGTACCGAAAGAGTTAGCGCAGGCCCAAGAAGGGTTGACGCAGAGGCCTGAGGAGCCAGCGCAGAGGACGCCGAGAACCATAGAGGCTGACGCAGAGGACGTAGAGGGATTCAGATATAGCGCTGGGAGATTCTGTCGGGCAGACTGGGCGCTGATCAGCAGATCCTGAGCCAGGAGAGGGTGACGCAATTCCAAAGAGGATGACACAGTTCCAGAGTTGTGCTTGGAAGCTTTTGTTGTCCAGCAAAAAGGACAGTCGTCACTGTGGGTTGATCATCCGGTTGCTGATTTGCCGGAATATCTATCTCCAGATAGAGGTACCACTGCCAAGGACATTCTCTGTTGGGTGAGCCAATTTTGGCACCCTAGTTGTATTCACAAAATATGCTTAGTAATAAAACCCTCATATATGTTGCACCGGTTTTCCTGCATTGGGTTTTTCCGGGGACAATTGTCCAAAAATAACAGTCTCCCTTGTGTTATTGTTTATGTTTACTTCAGTGCATGATCTATGTATCTATGAAGGTTTCATTTGTGTTTACATTGATATTTATGCAATTAGATAACTTGTTAATGTAAAGAACAAGTAGGAGATAGTAAACCAAAAATTGTAGTAGGGGTTTCTGATGTGTTAGATTCAGGAATTTTCACTTGGTATCAGAGCAATTGCAGATCATAAGAGACTAAAGGCACCAGCCGAGAAATTTGAGAGTTTGCAATAGAGAAGCAGTTGTCCCGAGAGATAGAATTGTTCCAAAGCTAGAGACGCAGAAGGAAGGGTGACACAGTGTAGAGAAGGTGATGTAGAGGCTCACGCAGTGCCTGGGTCAACATTCTGAGCCAGGAGAGGAAGACGCAGTAGCTGGGAGGAGCCCATGCAATAGATGCGTTAGTAATCCAGGCCAGCGCAAAGGCAAAAGGCGGGCAAATCAGACCCACGTAGTGCCAAGTCATTTTTTTCAGCCAGGAAAGATTGACGCAGTGACCAGGAGGACCTGATCTAGTTCTCACTGTGATTGCACAGAGCCAGGAGGGCTTAGATTCTTCGAGTTGTCGAGGCTAAGGGAGTTGCGCAGATTTTGATTTGAGGAGCTGGTGGGGCATTGTTTCTGTCAGTGCAGAACAGTTTCTAAGGAGACTGAACCAAGGTAGAGGGAAGCACTACCTCGACAGATTTCTAACCAAGAAATCTAGATCCAAGCTGCAGCAACAAAGGAGTATTAGAGAGGAGAGATTCGACAATTGGCCAGAGGATTTCCGAGAGGGAAATCAAGACTCAAAGGGAGTCTAAAGAAGAGGAGTAGAGATGGCAGTGAATGGATTGAGGGATCAGGACAGATTGGATGGGGCTTCCAATTTTGTCATCTGGAAGGCCAGGATCCTGGCAATCCTGGTTAAACATCGCATCAAGGACTATGCCTTGAAAACCGTAGTTGTCCCAGTTAACCTTGATGCTAATGAGAAGTATGAGGAGGCCCAGGCGAAGGTGAAATGAATGATCCTAGACAGGGTCAAGGATCATGTAATACCACATATTGCTGAGAAGAACACAGCAAGGGAGATGTGGCAGACCCTGACCACCTTATACCAAGACTCTTCTGTGCAGTGGAAGATGTTGCTGGAAAATCAGCTGAGGTCATATCAGTTGCAGAAAGGAGAGGAGATAGATCCCTTCCTTCTCAATTTGCAAGGGATTCGCGACCTGCTTACTTACGTAGGGTCTACACTGGATCCAAAGTTCATGGTTAGGACTGCCCTAAATGCAATCCCCGAGAAGTGGGAGGCAATTGTCCAAAGCATCTTGGGCAGAGCAACTCTCCCCAGTTGAGAGGAGATGTGGGTAGCTCTTCGACAACAAGAGCTCAAGAGAATGACCAAGGCGGGGAGTAGCAGGAAAGGAGTTCGAATCAAGGAGGAGGAGGAGGAGGATGCAGCTCTAGCATTTGCAGGCAGTAGCGGGTTCAAAAGAGGAATAAGAAAGACATCTCCAAGGTCAAGTGCTTCAACTGTGGGGAGTTGGGACATTATGCATCTTAGTGCCCCAAGAAGAAAGGCAAGGGAGAAGCTTCCGACTCAAAGGCGGCTCCAGCAAATGCAGAGAAGTATGTCGAGACTGATGACGATTATGCCATGAGTGTTCATCGCCTCTAGAGAAGAGGTGGGGAGACATAGAGTTGTAGTCGAAAGGACTACAGAGGGGGCAGGATCCTTGAGGTGCCCAAACTCTTGGATCACATCTGGCTACGGGATCCCTTAACGACAGTAGCATGATGACAAGTGTCGGGTGGAGCAGAGTGTGGTGGAGCAGCAAGGCAGGGCTAGAGTGCAGAAGTCTGTAGCAGCACAGTGGAGGTTGTAGCAGTGTGAGAGGCACAGAAGTGGTTGCAGCAACGCAATGGAAGCAAAGGGTGCATAGGATAGAAGCAGAAGTAGCTTTAGCATCACGAGGCTTCTAGACTGACTAGGATGTCAGTATTTGGGTGAAGTAAGTTACTCACGTCTCAGTAACTAGGTTGCAGTGCAACAGTTAGCAGTCGTAGTGCTAAGGGCAACATGAGGCAACATTTTGAGAGGGAGTTGCACTACAAATGTAGCAGTGGCAGTGCTATCGGTAGCATGAGGCAACATTTTGAGAGGGAGCTGCACTACAGATGTAGTAGTGGCAGTGGCAGTGTCATGGGCAGCAGTACAGGAAGCAGCAATGCATTGGGTGTGGGCCAGCAGGCGAAGCATCAACACAGAGGATAGATGCGAAAGATCAGTGCTATGTTACTTGGGAGAGGGAGCGGGGAGCGGGAGCGACAATTTTCAGAAGCTCTCGGTTTGGGAGCGAATCCCGGATCGATTTTTTAAAAATATATATATATATTTTATATTTTATAATTTTTGATACATATATGTCAACAAAAACATGTAGAATGATGAATTATATATAAAAAAACATAGATTGAACCATATAACAACAATCATCTAGAAGTTATAATTTTCATCAACCACGTCTGCAAGTTAGTAACATAGTAACATACAACATATTGAGTCTCATGATTCATCAATCTTAAAGTTTCAAGCTTTCAAAATTCAATATATAACATTTATCATCATTGATCACCAAAGTTGTACTTGTAAGCTAAGTGTAACCACTACAACAAATAATATCTAACATGAAATGAAATGAAACAACTTTCAACTTTCATGAAGCATCATATTCGTAATTCATTACTAATGAGTTATAATTGCCAACTTCAAACTTAAATTGTCATATATTGTTTAAAAATATATCATAATAAATATGAAAGAGTGAATAGTTATAAAAGCTACTAGAAACTAGAAAAGAGAAGTAAATCTATTATCTATTTGTTATGCTTGGGCCTCTTGCCACCACGAGAAATGTCTAATTTTTTAGTCTTGTTGCAAAATCAGGATTTTTGTCACTAATATCACCCTCCAAGCATTAATATCCAGAGGTATCTTTGTCATTACCTTTGTATCTGTATAGGGATCTTTGTCATTAATATCACCCTCTAAGCATTAACATAAGATAGAAAAAGCATAGCATGTCAAGTCAAGATTTTGTTTGAGTGATGCGTACATTTTTAGGAAGGTCATGATAGAGGAGTTCGACAACCAATGTCACTAACATCAAGGTACATAGAGGAATTGGTGCTCTTGATTAAATACGAGTTCCATACCCTAATACATGACAAAATTCAATGGAAACTTTGCAATCCCCCAATCCTAAAATTCTGAAAAAACTGATAAGTTTGCTAGATTTTGAATGAAATCTAAAATTCTACTTTCTCCATATGAAATCCAATGAAGCCGAAACCACTCTCAAACATCCTGAGTCATTTCATGGTAATGTTAAAAATTTAAGTAAAAGGATGAAAATGAAGATTAAGGAGAATGTCACTGTTACTTTAAGAATTTAACATTACCATGAATAGCATATCAATACTAGGGACATATACTTGATCATTAAGCTACCCCACTAAAAAATTATTTGTTTCTTTAAAAAAAATTGTATTTCGAACATTACTACAAAAACAAACTGCAAAAAAGGCCAAACGCTCCCGAAAACGCTCCCGAAAAGGTAGGGAGTGAATTTTTTTTTAGGGAGCACGCTGCCGACCCGCTCCCGAGTCGCTCCCACCCGGAGCGCGGATTGGGAACGGGATCAAGGGGGGGGGGGATTGGGAGCGGGATCGAAGGTGGCGGGGCTCCCCCGCAACACTAGTTTTGTTAAAGATGTAAATCCATTCTGCATGGTTATAATGTAAATGATCTTATTAAGACCATTATGTATGTAACAACCTAGGTAAGCATAGTATTTTAATGACAATTTCTACCTTAGGAGGTTTTTTGTCTCACTGACTCATCTATGTCTCTAGGTAAACGTTTTCCCTCCAACCTCTCCCCAAAGTTAGGGTGGATTTTTTCGTCAAGATGTTAAGTAAGTCCTAGTGTTTTTTATCGAGTCTTTGTAAAATTAATTTGGGAATAATTCTAGCTAATTGGATAGATTATTTTATTACAGATTACTTGGTTTACTAGGTCATATTTTGTGTTGCAAAAATGGGTAAATGTTTAGGGTCTATAACGAACGAGTGTTCCCCTTTCATGTATTGAATTGTAAAATCTTCATGTAAAAAAATATTTAGTGCATGGTCCTTCATAATTAGACACCATGGCTAAATAATAGAGGGTTAGAAAAATTATTAATCCCCTCACCAGTCAATTAATTAAATTTTCTGGCAAAATTAAATTAAATTATAATCCAGAAATTTAATTAATTTTGTGTCATAGGTAGAACTAATTTCTCCAATGGTGAAATTTGTGGGTTTTAAAGAAGTTAATTTTTGGAGGTCACTGGCCAAGGGAATATTGAGGAAATCAAGAAATTTTGGACCCTTGGACCTTGGTGGTTAAGTCAAAGTCAAATTTTTGAGGAAATTAACTCAAAATAATTAATTGAGTTAATTAAAAATCAATTAAATGATAAATTCGATTTTTTGTCAAAAATTAAATAAATTCGACGGTGATGATTAAAGATTAATTAAATTTTTATGAACGATTGAGATTATTTTTACAAGGATCAAGCCAACTAGCCGTTGGAGATTTTACTATAAATTAGAGGTCAGTATCAGTTTGCCTTTTCTTTTGATCTTTGAATCATGTATCTCAAGCTCTTTTGTATACTTTTTTGAATTAATGCAAAAGTCTTTGGGATTTGAACGTGTTGTGGTGTTCCTCTTCATGAATTTATGGTAACATTGTTTTAATTTCTCTTAATTTTATGTGAAAACTATCAATCAATAGTTCTTTTAGAATAATTTGAATACATATATCTTATTCAGTTTGTTGGATCTAGGATAACATTCTTAATTTTGATCGAAGTAGCGTGTATCTCTATTTCTTTAGAATTTCATTGTTGTTCTATTTCTCTACTTGGTTTGATGGTTGGGGGTGTTTGCAGAAGATCTTTTAGGTTTTTATTGAGCTTTTGGGGATAGTTAGGTTTTTATTGAGCTTTTGGGGATAGTTCTTGGTTGGACCAACCAACTCTCAGTGTATATTTTCTGAATAACCTACTTTATATAAGCTCCGAGACTTATCTTAAGATTAATTTTTTCTGCAGGGTGTTTTTTGGTCTAGTACCTCTCTAAAATTTCAATTTTTTTAAATATTTGTGGAAAAATTGATAGATCTAGCTATTGAGAGCCTTAGATTATCTAATTTGGGAGGGAGTTGGACTCATACTCAGATCTAATAAATCTAAAATATTTGTGCATAGATCTGTAAATTTTTTATATAGATTTGGAATTTTTTATTTATTTATTTTTTTGATAACTCGGGTTCTGGGGTTTTATTTATTTTTGTATATCCAGGTTCTGGGTGTTTTTGTTTTCGTTTTTACAGGTACAGATCTGAAGGAAATTTTTTATTTGAAGCCAGATCTAGACCCTGGAGGGTAAGATCTAGCCTCAGTACCATTTTGCAGGGAAACTATTCTAAGTTTTTTAACAATGCGAGGGTTTTGAAATTTAGATCTGGAAATTTCATGGGTTTTCTTGAGAGGATTTGAAGCAGGAATATACCATTTTAAAAATATAAATTTCTGGAAATATTTTTAAGGTTGTTGGGCTACCGTCTACGGCCTTAGAAGCCCTTTAAAATTTTGCTGCTTTTTGTTCCCTGCGTTTTTGTTTTCTTTCTTCCCATTTTTTGCTATGTTTTTTCCCTTCTTTGGAAAAAAATTGATTTTTTCTTTCTCCTTTCTCCCTCTTCCATGTGGGTTTCTCCTTTGCTTTTCTTGCAATCTCTCCCTCCATTGCCCTCGTCCTTGTTGCTCAAGTTCCTTTCCCACTGCATGTCGGCGTCAGCCTTTCCTCTTTGCTCTGTGAACCCTTCATGTTGTTCCTTTTTTCCTCTCAACTTGCTGCCTTTCGTTTCTGCTAACCCATCTCCTCTCCTGGCCTGCGTCCCTGTCCTTTTGTGGCTTCTCCTCAGCCCTGTGTCCCATCTCCTCTCTTCATTGCACATCCTCAAACCCATGCTCCCTTTCTTTTGTCCTCGTCCCTGTTGCCCAAGCTCCTTCACTCCCTCCTCACAGCTACTCCTCTGGAATTTATTTTTTAACTTGGGTTTCTAGGGTTTTATTTATTTTTGTACATCCGAGTTATGGGTGTTTTTGTTTTCGTTTATACAGGTACAGATCTGAAGGAACATTTTTATTTGAAGCTAGATCTAGACCCTGAAGGGTAAGATCTAGCCTCAATACCATTTTGCAAGGACATTATTCTAAGTTTTTTACAGTCCGAGGGTTTTGAAATTTAGATATGGGGATTTCATGAATTTTCCTGAGAGGATTTGAAGCAGGAATATATCATTTTAAAAATATAAATTTCTGGAAAAGTTTTTAAGGTTGTTGGGCTACCGTTTATTGCCTTGAAGCCCTTTAAAATTTTGTTGCTTTTTGCTACCTACATTTTTGTTTTCTTTCTTCGCGTTTTTTGCTATGTTTTTTCCTTTCGTTGGAAAAATTCAATTTTTTCTTTCTCCTTTCTCCCTCTTCCACGTGGGTTTCTCCTTTGATTTTCTTGCAATCTCTCCTCCGTTGCCATCGTCCTTGTTGCCTGAGTTCCTTCCTCACTACTTATCGGCGTCAGCCTTTCCTCGCTGCGTGAACCCTTCACATTGTTCCTTTTTTCCTCTTGACCTGCTGCCTTTCATTTTTGCTAACCCATCTCCTCTCCTGGCCCACGTCCTTGTCCTTCTGCGGCTTCTCCTCAGCCCTGCGTCCCATCTCCTCTTTGCATTGCATATCCTCAGACCCATGCTCCCTTTCTTCTGCCCTCGTCCTTGTTGCCAGAGCTCCTTCACTCCCTCCTCATTGCTAATCCTCCACCGCCTGCAAAACAATTTCATTCGACTTTCCTTTTTTTCTTACTTTGTTTTGTTTTAATTTCATTAGGGTTAGGTTTTTCATAACATACAAATTCAATTTTTTTATTTGCGTTTCATTTTATTTTTTGTTTTGATTTTTTAATTTGTAAAGTGTGACTTTAAATTTTTAGGAATCATTTTTTTTTTCTTTTTTTCCCTTTTTTATTTTTATTTTATGACACTTTGATTTTGTTTGAGACAAAAACAAAATTTTAAAAAAGTTTCCATTTCCATTTTTTTTAATGTGACTTTGATACCTCTAAAGAATTAAATCAAAAAGAACTTTGTGCTTTCACATTAAAATTTTAAATTTTTATGTGGCCTTTGGCCCATTAAAAGTTTATTTCATTAAGCCTTTTGATTTTTTACTTTTGTCACATTAAAAAACTTAATTAATAATTCACGATACTATTTTTTTCATAAAACTTAGCACATTATATTTGCTGAGGGAATAATTAAATTTATAATCTAAAGTTATTTATTGGGGTTTTTGTGTTAAGAGTTTGAGACTCTAAAATATTAAAGGGAATTTTTTGTGGTGTTTAAAATTTTTAACTTCTCTATAGTCAACACATTTAAATATCATTTAAATCATCTCTAAAGTTTGACTATAGGAAAGCAATAAATTTTTCTGGATTAGGGTGACTTCAGAAAATTGATTTTAAATTTGGAATTGTTTAAAGTATTTAGCATTTGAATTTCATGGTTCTACATGGTATTTAAATTTTTGAAATTTAATTGCTAAAGTATTTTGCATGCTAAGGTTTTGATCATTTTTTTATGCTCGACATAAATTGAGATTGCTCGTCGTTAAAGTAATTCTAAGTGTGGTTTAATTACTTGAACTATTGGATATTTATTGCATATATTTTGAGAAATTTTCAAGTAATTGTTAAGTACTTTTACATAAAACTGTGGTAAACTGCATATTTTTCAATTCTTAAACTGAGTATTTTTGAACATCTATTGGCATTGATATTAAAACGTGAAGAAGCTTTTGTCTCTTTGAGCTATAATTATATTAAAAAGATTTGAAGTAATCTTGTGGTTTAATTGTGATATTGCTAAGAGTTTATCTTTTAGTCTGTTTACTGGAGTGAACATTTCATTTTGGTGATTAAGGGCTTTGATTGATCATAGCATAAGCGCTTTTAATCCTTGAATATAACTTTATCTCATTTTCTAATCATCTCATACATTTTCATATTAAGTTAGTTCTGCATAATTAAAATTTACTTCCAAGCATAAGCTTGGTCGATAGAGAGATAGGTACCCATCCATCTTTTGCTTGAGAAGCCTGCTTTTAATAGTACTTAAAATAGTGACGTTGCAGTCGTTAGAGCCACAACTCTCCGTAGCGCCGGAGGCACTGGGTATGTTAGAATTTCAGGAGAGGTATCGTTAATCACACCTTAGTGTGCTTCACCTTATCTTGTCTCTGCCAATTACTACGAAATTAGGCTCAACATAGAAAGGATTGAAGGGTTAAAACTTAGATAGGCATTTAATTAAAATTAACCAAGTTTCCTGCATCACACATTAGTTTTAAGATCTGCATTTTAGATAAGATGGTTATTCATCCAAGTAGTAGTTGCTAATCAATTACTTGGTCTTAATTTTCCTAGAAAGATTGTTGACTCCATAAGGCAATGGTGTCAAAAATTTAAATCTAATTGAATCCTATAAGTCTTGCTAAATATAAAACAAGTACTTGGTTGCTTCACTGTGTGTGCTGAACTGTTTTGTTCCCAACTAGTTCTCCTTCTTTCCATTTCCATAGGGTCTGCCCCCCTTAGCCCGTTTTAGGGAGACAACTTAAATGGGGAGATTGGGGATCAGGGTGACAATACCCGATTTGAGGTGTTGTCATGGTTCCTAGACATTCTGTGCAACAACATTTTTTGGCGTCGTTGTCGGGGACCAATTTATTAGACTTTGGCTTTAAGACATTTGACATTCATCTCATTCATTTTTCTCATCCTTTCGTCTCTTGCCGAGTTAGGTTCCTTGTCCTTGGTTCCTTTTGTTGACTTTCTTCCTTGCATTTGGGTTATTTGTGTTGAAGAATCAAGGGAAATTAGGTGTACTGTGATTCTTCTTGACTTGATAGCAATTTGTGGAGTCTTTTTACTTTTCTTGTTAGCTTAATCTTCTTCTTCTTATTACTGCATATGTGTGTATTTCATCAAACTTTTACCAAAAACATAAGAACAAGAACAGAAGATGTTGGCTCTCTGCCAGGGCCAAAAACTCTCTTCTTTTGAGAGGAAAACCCTTTAGTAAGTTTCTCTTATTGAAACTTCTTATTCATCAATGCCAAACCCTAGACCTTTGACAAGAATCTCCTCCAAGCACAAGTCAAATCCTTGCTCCTTCCTGCACTTTGTTTTCCAGCACTTTGTCCTCCTTCTTCCTACACTTCATTCCTTGGCACTTCGTCCTCCTTCTTCCTTCTTCGACTGGAGATAGACCTTGTGTATGTGAGATTTATTAGAGATACATTACTTGTCTTTTATACTTAGTGAGATCCTTCACCTATGGATACACCTTCCCTTTTCTTGACTAATCGAGTTTCTTCTTGATGTGTAGTTGTAGGTTTGATGTGACAACACATTAGCCCTAGTTTCTCGCATGTGTGGATGGTTTCCTTGAATATTTGACTTCTTCTATCTTCGCTTAGGAGAGCCTCTTCTTTGCTCTAGGGGGGGGGGTTACTAACCCAAACAATGAGAGATACGGGACTGATATGTTGCTTTTGTTATGACCATAGAGAGGCCTCTTTTTCTCGCATGTGTGACTGTGTTTGACCCTTAGAACAACCCCTTAAACTTGGGTCTAGTCTTCTCCTTCGCTACACTAGAGGCTCCTTATATTTTGCTTCTTTCACTCTTTTCTCGACTTCTCTTGCCCTCTGATTTCAAAGGTGAGTTACTTGTCGTTGGAGGAGGAGTGGACAACCTCTATATATAGAGGATTGTCCCTCCCTTAGGCCGACTTGAGGACAGGAGGCCAACTTGAGTTTTCTTCATCGTTTTTGCTCCTTTTGGTGATGTCGTTACATGGAGAGGACTTGTCTTTGCTTGGAGGGATATTCTTTGACTCTTACACAAATATATACATGGTGTAACATGCCCTTAAGGGTATTCAAACTTTCTTTTGACTCACCTATAGCACTTTAACATGTGCTAGACCTATTTCAATGAGCAAGAAACTCATTGATAAATATAACAAAAATAATATTTCTTTTCTTGAATAAATACAAATATCAAAAGTACATTTATGAAGGCTGAACCTAGTTACACTTTCTTCAACAATTTGAAGTTAGCTTTTTGTCCGAGTGGCGACTCCACTTCCTTCATCTTCTACAAGAGTGTGTACTAGAAGACATCCAAGTAGCTTGATTAATCCTGCTTTTGATCCTGAAAGGGCTTTCAGAGTATGATTACACAAGCTCTCTTCTCGTACCCTTCTTGTTAATCTCAGACAAGAATCTCTCTTTGATATCCATTTGCTTTTTCCTAACCCGGTTGAGCACGACATCATGGACGTGTTCACCCCTTGTAACATTGCTAACATTCAAGGTTATCCCAATGATCTTCTAGACAATGGGATGGATAAATTGCCTTATTTTTAGGGAAATAATGAAATTAGTGTTAATGCTCATCTGAAAGCTTTTGGTTCTTGGCTAGGTAAGTATGCGAGGGTTGTTGATTATAATCATGAAGATGTAAAAATGAGCCTTTTTGTTCGTACCTTGGAGGGAGATGCTTTGGACTGATTTACGAAAAAGCCTGAAAATTCATTCGATTCTTTGCAATCAATTATTAATGCCTTCAAGGAAAAGTATGGAGATAAGAGAGAAGAGAGGCATCTCGTAAAAGTTATCAGTGTCATAAAAAAGAGAGAAAATGAGACCGTAGAAGAATTTAATAAGAGGTTTAATGATATTATTAAGGAATTACCTCAATATTATAAACCTTTTGATAAATCTCTTTTGGATTTTTACAGCGATGCTTTTAATCTTGACACATCTTATGAATTGGGACGAGCTAAGAATCGTGATTATAAAGTTGCGCAGACTTTAGTAGTGTAGCTTGAAAAAGATAAGAAGGCATTTGCGAAGTGTAAAATCCCAGGTTTTGATAGGGCTTCAACAAAATTGAAAGAACCTAATGCAAAAGAGGTTAAAGAATCTGATGATGACCCTATTCAAAAATTACTGCAAAAAATTGAAAGCATGGAGCTTAACCAAGCAAAATAAATCTCTAACCATGCTAAGGAAATAAGTACTTTGCAGTCTAGGTTGGTTCAAATGGAAAGGGCTCAAACACATAATTTCCAGCCTAGGAATAATAATAATAATCGAAGTAATAATACTTGGCAGAAAAAAGGCCAATCTAGTGAGTAGAGGTCGCTTAATCTGCTTGAATCTACTAATTTGGTCGATGAAGCTCCGCCGTTTTGTAGGGCTTGTGATGCTCTTCATGAGGAGGCTACTTGCTCCACGGTTAAAGGAATTATGGATAGTGGAATCTTTGGGGAAAATAATCAAATAAATGTTGTCGGTAAATAATTTTCTTTGTCTATTGAAGATTGGATGGAGGTTAAGGAAGACAGTCAAGATGTTAGGCCTTCCACATCATCCTTTAGTATAAATAATTTTGATCATGAAAAGGATGTGATGATTAAATTACTTGGTGAAAAGCCTTTTCCAAAGCAAGTCTTAGAAATTCCTAAAGATAAGGGTTTTACTTATTAAAGAAGGGGTAATGATCAAAGTGGAAATCAAATTCCCCCTCCTAGTTTTAACCCTGATTCAAACTCTAGATTGGATGTTTATTTGGGAAGTTGGTTTAATAATGCAAAAATATGGGTTCCTGTCAACGAGATTTTGAAGATTCCTTCCCAAAGAGCTAAGTTATTAAAAGTTATTGAAGCTCCTCAAGTGAATGTTTCTTAATAGAAGGCACCTAAAACTGACTATCAGATGCCCCTATATATTTGCAAAGTTTGGATTCAGATAACAAGGATCATCAGCTAGTCATCATCACTTTGATGGTTAATGGATATAAATTGAATAATTGTGTGCTGGATTCTGGTGCATCAACTTGTGTCATGACCAAGAGGGTCATGGAACAATTTAATTTAAGAGTTTCTAGTCCTTACTACAATATGTGTGCTATGGATTCTAAGAAGTTTGAATTTCATGGGTTAATCAAGGATTTACAAGTTCATTTATCGGTTTACCCTGACATTATGATTGTTATGGACATTGTTGTTGTTGATGTGCCTGACGCTTGTGGTATGCTATTATCTAGAAAATGGGCCTCTGGTCGAGGAGGGTGTATTCAGATGAATTGGTCATATGCTACGATTCCTTCTCGTAGAGGTGATGGGTTTGTAAGACTTAACAGATAGCCCGAAATAAGATTCCATGTTGAAGACCCTAAGAGACTGCATAATGAGATAAATAAGAACAATCTGACATTGGGGATTATGTTATTCTATCTAATTCCATAGTTCTTCCCGATGATAAGGTTGATGAAAAAATTGGGGATCTCAAGGATAAAGTATGGTACATGTATTTTGATGGTGCATCATCTAGGCATGGTAAAGGTGTTGGGATAGTATTAAAATCTCCCCTTGGTTATGTTTTCAAATTTGTCTATAGATTGGAATTTGAAGCAACCAACAACGTTGTTGAATATGAAGCTTTGTTGTTGGGTGTTGAGTTGGCAAAGGCTTTAAGAGTTAAGTTGCTTAGTATCAAGGGAGATTCCGATTTAATTATTAAGCAAATTAAAAACAAATTTACATGTAAAAATCAAAGGTTAAGGAATTATCGAAATGTTGTATGGGATACTATGGAATACTTCGATGCCCTTGACCTTGAAGCTATCCCAAAAGAGCAGAATAGTTTGGCAGATGAGCTTGTCGTAGTTGCTTCTACTTTGCAGTTATCTGATAGGTTGATCAAGGATAAGATAAAAATGGAAGCTATTTTTAGACCTTTTGTTCGATATAATTTAGAGCATTGGCAAGTTTTTTGATGATGAGAAACAAGTGATTTGTTTTCTTGATTATTTGGATGAGTTTGAAAATTTTTGGATAGATTCTAGGGAGAATGGATCTGATGATAACGAAGATATTATAAATTCTACTCCTAGGAATGTTGTTGCTTTAGAACAACGCTTTGATCGGCATAATGCCACAAAGATGAAAGAGGAAAATAAAATGGATCTAGGTGAATTCATCGAAGTAAACATTGGTACCTCTAGTGATCCTGAGATTGTCAAAATCAAAATTGGTAAGGGTACTAATGATGAGGAAAGGAAAAAGTTAACCAATTTACTTCATGAATATCAAGATGTTTTAGCATTTTCTTATGATGAATTAAAAGGTTATAGGGAAGATGTCATGGAGCACACTATCCCTTTGAAAGATGAAAATGCTAAACCCTTTCGTCAAAATCTTAGGCAAATAAATCCCAAGTTAGCCCCTTTAGTTCAGAAAGAGCTTTCAAAGATGCTTGTGGCAGGGACTATTGCTCAAACTAGGCATTGAAACTATACACCCTAGTTGGTTTAGGGAGCGAAATCACTCAGATTTCACCATTGTTTTTCAAAAGAGAAGAAGATATGCATAAAATAATGGAGGTAAAAAGTGTTATCTGTTGATTTTATCTTATGATCTGGTGCATTTCATAAATCTCTTTCAGGTGGAGCTACCAAGCAAAAATATGAGAACAAGTTTTCAAAGAAGAGAACAAAGTTGTTTGCTAAAGGAACCATCTGCTATGCTTCAAAGAGATCGAAAATGTCAGTGATAAAGGGGTTTGTAATTTATATGTTGTGGGTTGAGTTCTCTTGAGGAATTAGTGGTAGAGTTTAATAGCTATTCTTAGGCTAAGTTGGCATCTTCTTTACTGGCTGAGTTTCCTTGTACCTTGTCGAGTTTATTGTAGTTGAGAGACATCCTTTCTTGGACCGAATATGACTTGTTGAGGGAGCCAACTACCCAACGTCCAAGGGTGCTGAAGATTGGGTCTTGAACCTAGTTCGAGTTCTCTATTCTCTGTGGGACGACAACATACTGGAGGGTTATTCTCTGCTTGACTTTTTGTGGGACAAAGACTCCTAGAATCACCAATATATCAGTAGTGATATTTTCCTATGCGTAAGAGTCAGTTTATATGATGAAGTCTTCCTTGTTCGTGGCCGGTTGAGGAGATGATAATAGGGACGAGTTACTAGGGTTGAATAACTGGTATTCTAAAGATGATTTCCTTGTGAAACTTACTGTTGAAGCTATCAATCAAATAGGCTAAGGTGCTGGAGTTTATAGTCACTGTAATGACTAGGTTCCTCTTTATTTTTGTGCACTGTACTCTTGCTTATATGACCATGTAACGTTTGCAATGTTGCTGGTATATATTCCTGGGTTTCCTATATTGGAGAAGTAGTGTTTTTAGTGGCTGTAGCACTCATATTTCAGTGATAAATATTACATTGGGTTCCATGCTAAGTTGCACGAGAATCCAAAACATTTGAAAGTTTCTAAAACTAGTACGTCTAGAAACGTCACCTCCCAAATATGGAAATGTTGGTCGAAATATCAGCTGAAACATCATATATGTCTTGCAAGAAAAAAGGGAATAAGACCTATAGATGACAATTTAGAAGGAAAACCAAGTCTATATTAACTCTCATATATGATTATATGATGGTGGAGTTTCGGCAAAGTTTCGGGTACAGGTACTGTTGATTTGGGGTAGCATTGGATGTGCTCTAGCCATGAAAATTTGTGGAGAGTTTAAAGCACATGAGATATCCAATACCCAGAAATGGTTTGGGCAGATTCTAAATAGTTTGGGAGATATTAAAATAATCAATATTTTTAATGGAGTCCCTAAGTCTAAACTTAGGGAAAAGAAAATATTAATGTGAATTAATATATAAAACTGTGTTAGAAGGGTCCAAAAGTCATGGATCACTCCAGAGATAATCTTAGTTGTTGATTAGGGACTTAATCTCGATCGTTGAATTGTCAACGAGAAAAGTATAAGAGGAGGCTTGAGGGTCACTCGGAAAACACACTGAGTTGATCAAGAATTCGATTTTCTGGAGCAGGGCTTGCTGAAGAAATTGAAGGAGTGATCAGAGTTGCAGCTGATGGGTAGTGAACATAGAAGTAGAGAGGCAGAGAGGGTATCGGGAGCATCAACGCAGAAGCCGAGAGAGAGGGACACAGAGCTAGCTAGAGGCCATGTAGAGCCAGTTAGGGCCCACGCAGAGGCAACCAGGAGTTGCGCAGTGCCAGAGAGAGCCAACATGGGTGATGCAGAGGCTCTAGAGGCTGATGTAGTGCCTTTAGAGGTTGACGCAGGGCGAGTTGGGGTGACGTTGGGCCAGAGAGGTTAACGCAGTCCGTAGAGGTAGACATTAGAGATTTTGTCGGTGATCAACCAATTTTGAATTGAATTCATTTGGTTGGTATGATTAATCTCCATGGTCTTGATAAGCCAAGTTAATTTCTTAATGGGGTCATGTTCCACATCTTTAACTTAGCTTTACGTTTTGAAAGGTTTCCTCTTGTAAACCCATGAATATCTGAGTTTCCTGAAGCTCGTCTATACTTTTCTATCTTTTAGGCCATACTTTGAGCTTCTCTTAAACTGGTAGGTTCCTTTGTTGAGAAATCTATGGCATAGTGATTAGATGATTTCTCTATAATGATAACTGCTTGTGAATTCTTTGTACTTCTTTAGATTAGGATCTTCTCTTTAGTTAGATTATTATAGTGTTCTTTCTTTATCAAACAACTACGAAAGAATAAAAAATAAAGAGATAAGATACGCAAAATGTAGGCGATTAGCCAGGGCCAAAACTTCTCCAACTTGAGAGGAAAACCCAAACAAATTCTTCTTCTTATAGAGACTTCAAATAAAAAATACCTAGATCAAGACCCTTGAGCTATTTGCCTCTCCAAGACCAAGTCACAAAATCCTTCTTTTCATTGTTGCTTCTTCTTGCCCAAGCCAACACTTGGTCACACTGACTTATAACACTGCTAACTTCAGCCACTCTGACTTTTCGACCCCCTACCACAGTCCTGCAATTCTCGGCCTGACCGTACTACTACAATTCCCACGTGTGAGCTTGATTGAGATATAGTGGAGACCCTTTCCTTCTTTGCTCATCTTGAAGACTACTTTGGGTGATCTCGGCTAGAAAAGGAGTTGGAATGGAGACCCTTTAGATGCTTTACTTTAGGACTGATGTGATTGTTGTAGAAACCCTAGTTTCTGCCACATGTGTGAGGAGATTTAGCCCTAAAAACAATGCCCAAAAACTTCACTCTTCCCCTCCTCCTCATTGGTTGTGAGGTTGTCTTGCTTGATTTTTCGCACCTCTTCTTGCTTCATATTTACTTGACCAAATTCTCTTTTTTCCAAATGAAGGCCGAGCTGCCTATATATATAGTGGTCTTCCCATCAAATACGCTGACTTCTCCTAGTGACAAGGCCGACATGCCTTTATAGAAATATCTTTAGGCCAACATGAAGAATATCTTGTGACAAGGTCTTTGGAGGGTTATCAAAATTTACTTTTTATAATATCTAAAATGTCTTCAACAGTTGACATTGACTTACTAGACTTTATGACTTGATGAGCAACGCTAAAGACTCACAATGGGAGTCTTAACTATAAAACAAAATTCCTTGATTATGAATCCATGAATCAAGCATTAAAAAAATAATTTTATTTTCTTCTTTATATCAATTACATAAAATCATAATTACACGTCATTATGAATACCAAACCTAGTTACGCTTTTCAATGCTCCCTTTTAACTAGGGAGGTATTCATAATCCATACAAGCTACTTGCACATTCTCAATTTGAAGAATTCTCATAAGAAGAGTCGGATTGCTTACCCATTTGTATATCATCATATCAACTAGCATGGTCACATAGCAAGGCCTTGACTAACAACTCTATCTCTCCACAAGATCAGAGCTCAATGCTTGCGAGACCAGTGGTGTATAGACACCCTCATCATTGTCTCTCTCGGAACATATCCCACCCGACTTCCACCAAGACTATTCTTATCTTGGATTCCTAGTCCTCAAATAATATCGATCCTCTACAACTACTTTTATCTTGGATTACCTCAGTGAAGACAAGAATGATGTGTCTATCTCTCCCTCTTAATTAGAAAGGATGTACCTATTCCATTGAAGGAATGTACTCATTCCTATGGAAGGAATGTACCTAAGCTCCCTCTTGGCTTAGGAATTTGGTTCCAAGTTCCTACCAAGTTAGAAACTTGTTTCCAGGCTCCCTCTTAATTAGGGACATAGAACAACTCTTTAGGTGGAGATGATGGGACAACCAGCTGCTTGAAGAACTCCTCACGATGTCATGAACTTCTGTTCTTTATTTAGGAGTCTTCATGTTTTGGGACTTCTTCGTAGGGCACAATCCATCCATCACTTTCATCCATGAGTCAGTCATGTCATTATTCCTTTCATCGGAAAGTGATCCATTTGTTCATACCTAGCCTTCCTTCATGCCAGGTTTCCTTAAGGATCTTTCATCCTACTACATATAGCTTAGTGGCGGAAGATATCCATAGCTCTTCCTTTGGCAGCCCTACATAAGCCCATCCATTTTATTCAAAAAATAAGAAACGAGCATTAAATGAAAATTACCTTTGCGATGGTCTTTCACCATGATATCTTCTAATTTGCATTAGCATCCTGCATACAAATTGACACATCTCCAAAAGATATATACTGTCAAGGTTCTCTTTCTTTTTTCAGACTTCATCAGAGGCTTCATATCTTTCATGGAGATATCCTAGTCAAATCTTTCAGTCCTTGGATTTTGATTGCCTTCTTCATAGTTGCATATTTCACAATCTCTTCCCTTCTCTCTTCACACATTTTTCTTCCCATGAAATCTTAATCAAAGTTCCTCCTATTACTATTAACTATCTCATATTTCATATGGGGACATATTATGGTGATTTCATCTAGTCAATGTGTGACCCATGCCTTCTTCCATCTTTTCAATGGAGATTCTTTTCTTTTTTACCATTCTCTCGAGATAGAGCATTTATCCATGTTACTTGCAACCGCACGACATGACTCTACAATATAGAATGCAAGCATACATACCTCATTTTCCTTTAGGTTATTTAGACTTCCTTCAACAACTTTCTCAATTGAAAGAACTTCAAGGTTCTTTCAATCCCTTGTTCTGCTTCTCCTCTTTTACCATCATACCATCATCCCATGAATTCCACAAGTTGGAGTGCTTGATGGAACACTTGCTCCCTTTTAAATGGTGAACCTTTCAATGAAGATTCCAATAGAGAATCTTAAGTATCCTCATCCAGCAAATGCTTCCTTTTGGCTAATGTATGATGATATATGTACTAGATAACTTTTTCCTTGTCCCATAAGTACTACTTATGCTTCTAATGAGGTTACCAAGAGCTATATCCTTTCATAAGTGACTTCCATAGACTTCTATTTCAGCCATCTTTCATGCTTCTCTATGATGATGTCACGAACTGTTGCTTTCAATGCTTCTATGATGCCACAATGCATCCAATCATTTTCCTTAGAGACTCATGATGGCCATATCTTAGAACAGAAAACTTGAAAACAGGAACTTGAAAAGATCCAGGTGAGGAAGACTATCTCAATTATAATAGAGATCTCTTAGACTTCTTCTTTTCAGCCTCCTCTACTTCGTTGGTGATATGGGCTTCTTCTCTACCTCTTTTTTTATTGTCCTTCTTGAGCTTAGGACAATCTCTTTTGTAATGCCCATATTCTTGACATGCATAGCATTGAATCTTAGCCATGTTCTTCTTCTTTTTTTGAGGACCAAATTTCCCAGACTTTCCTCTTCTTTTTGTCATAGCAACATATGCTTGATTTTTCTCACTTGATCCCACATCAGTTTTAGCCTTCAGCCTGTTTTCTTCAATCTTTCATAGTGACCATAGATCCTGGAATGGAGTAGCTTCTTTCTTCCCATAAATAATTGAAGTAAAGTTACCCCACTCCTATGGTAGTGCATCTCACTTCCCCTTTCATAAACTTTTCAAGTGCTTGACCATCTCCTTTCGATGGTTTGGTGATAGAGCCTTTGACATGATGCATCACCTCATTTTCAATGAGATTTAGATCTGTCCTCTTCTTCCATGCAAGATATTTGAAGATCCTTTTGAAAAGTGTAACTAGGTTCGGTCTTCATAATGACATGCATATTTGTGATTTTATGTAATTGATGAAAAAAAGAAAATTATTATTGTAATGCTTGTCTCATGGGTTTCATGAGCAAGGAATTTTAGTTCTAGTGATGGCTCCCATTGAGAGCCTTTCAGATTTGTCATAAAAGTCAATTTGAGTCTATGTCATGTATGAAGGACCCTTCGTGGGCATATTACATTTTGTATGAGTCATTAGACATGTAAGAAAGACCCTCCAAGACAAGCATAAGCATCTCCAAACATGTCGACTTCAAGAAGAATAATGAAATCTCCTCAAAAGACACGTCGGCCTAGCTCATTGTCAAGTCGGCTTATTATCCTGGGCAACCACTATAAATAGGCAGCTCAGACTAATTTCAGAACACAAAATTTCGTTGATGACTTCGGTGAAGGTCTGAAAGAGTTAGAAGTGTGAAAGGGTAAAAGGAAAAGCCTCCCAACCAGTGAAGTAACAAAAGGGAAGAGCGAAGTTCCTAAGGGTATTATGGGACTCTTTTAAGGGCAAAGAACCTCTATACAAGAAGTTTGATGCATTAGTGAAGGAGAGGTCTGTTGCAGTAGTAAAGGCCAAAGGGAAGTCTGTTGCAGCAGTGGAAGCCACAAAGAAGTGGAGTCCTCCTAAGGAGTCAAAGTGGAAGAAGGGCTAGTCAAGAAGGTCGAAGATATAAAGTAAAGGAAGCCAAGGTTGAAGAAGAAGCCAAGAAGGAAGGAGCTAAAGGTTGACTATCATTGACTAAGGATCTTGTGTCTTGGTTTTGGAGTGGCAAATAGGTCAAGGGTGTTGGTCTTGGTATTCGTCAATTGGAATCTCTATAAGAAGAAGAATTTGTTTGGGTTTTCCTCTCAAAGAGAGAGGTTTTGGCCTTGGTTGATAGCCTATATTGGTTTTAGTACAAAGCTGAGATGGCTAAGGCGAAGAGGATGATCCTGGATGGAGTCAAGGATCATGTGGTGTGCCACGTTGCTAATAAAGGCACCGCTAAGGATATGTGGGATGCCTTGGGCCACATTGAATCAAGGATATTTTGAGCAACGAAAGATGTACTTAGAGCAGAAGCCCAGATTTGCTCAGATGCAGAAGGGAGAGCATGTGGATCCGTTCCTCACGAAACTAAAGGAGACCCGTGATGAGCTATTAGCTACGGGACATACACCTCAAGATTCAAAGTTAGTGAGATTGGCTCTAAATTCTGTCTTGGATGAGTGGCAATCTTTGTCCAGAGTATCCTGGGCAGAGCAACATTGCCAAATTGGGACGAGATGTGGGCAACTGTGAAAGAAGAAGAGCTGAGGATAGACCTGCTCAAGGTCAAACTTGACAAGAGCAACAACAACAGTGGGTTGAAGCCCAAAGTAGAGGAGGAGGATAACGCAAACCTTGCATTGAAGGGATAGCAGGGGCAACAAAGACATAAGAAGGATGTCTCCAAGGTGAAGTGCTTCATATGTGGCGAGATGGGCCACTATGCATCCTAGTGTCCTTTGAAGAAAAAGGACAAGGATGAGAAGCATGATCCTAAGGTTGCAGCCACTAAGATTGAACAGGAGGATGCGTTCCCCATGACAGGAAAGATACCTCCAGGAGGGAGGTGGGCTGATATAGAACTGTAGTTCGATAGAGCTACAAATGTTCAGGATCCTTGAGGAGCCCACCTCTTGGATCATCACCTTGCTATGGGAGCTGATGATCAGTAGTAGCGGGATGGTGGAGTTTTAGTTGGTGCTATGGAGTGTTGATTCGATAGATGCAGTGGTTAGTAGAGCTAGAATGTGAGCAGCACAAAGCAGAGACGCAACAGTGCGAGGAGGCACAATGTAGAGCTTTAGAAGTGCAGTGGCTTTAGAGGCAGCGTAGGACTAGTAGCAGTCAGGATTTCAGCATCGTGGAGTATCCACTGGATACTTGTCCAGTTTTGGGTGTTTTCAGTTGCTTCTCTCAGCAAGTGAGTTGCAGTATGGATGCAATGTTACCAGTGGTAGTGCTAGCAGCATAACAAATGCAACATTTGAGAGGGAGTTTTAGTACAGATGTAACATTGGCAGTGTCAAAGGAAGCAGTATAGTAGCAACAACAACGCAGTAGTTGGTGGACAACATGTCAGACGTTAGAAGCACAGAGGACGATGCTTTAGAGTTAGAGCAATATGCAGTCGCAGTGCATTGCTAGAGCACATTCCTCTCTAAGAGGGAGTGTTGATTTGGGGTAGCATCGAATGTGCTTTAAGTCTCTTATTTTGCAGGGAGGCTTGGGCACAAGTATTCCAAAGAACCCAGAAAGCATTTTGGGAAATTCCACCCAGAAGTGATTTTATTAAAATAATTAATATTTTTAATGGGGTTCCTAGGTCTAAACTTAGGAAAATTAAAATATTAATGGGTATTAATCTAATCAGGGGTGAAACTTCTAGAAAAAGCCACGGATCAAGC
Organism: Pinus taeda; assembly: GCA_000404065.3. Lineage (NCBI taxonomy): Eukaryota > Viridiplantae > Streptophyta > Pinopsida > Pinales > Pinaceae > Pinus > Pinus taeda. The sequence goes on along the minus strand of APFE031627311.1, from coordinate 58,011 downwards.
CAAAATGGTATGAGCCTTTGATTAAGATGTAATCTAGGCTAGCCCCACGGGGTAGGCGAGTTGGTAATCACACTGCGGTGAAGTTCGTTAGAAAGGCGGGCTCCGTACTGAAGGTCATGAGTTCAATTCCCTTGGACTAACCTGACGCTGTGGAGAGGGGTGGGCGCAGCTCCCAGTGGTTATAGAGGTAGCGGTCAGAATCGACCCTGTGTAACGCGAGTCACGAGGCTGCCCTTGTTGTCGATTCCACTATAAAAAAAGGATGTAATCTAGGCCATTGGTTATCTAATACAGTGTTGTGAAAATCGCGATTTTTTCATTAAGGCGATCAAATTGCGATTTTTATACCAAAAAATCGCCACTTTTTTTTTGCCGATTTTTTTCTGAAAAAATCGCGATTTTTACGAAAAAATCGCGATTTTCATGGAAAAAGTCGCTGATGGACCGGACAACTTGATTTTATAAGGCGTGTTTGGGTTTTTTAGTTTCTCATTTGGACAGTGGTGCGCACGGAAGGAGGAGGAGCTCTTGGAGAGCAGCTGAAGAGGGTTTGTAAACTATTTAGCCAAATCTAAGTGCTTAGAGAAGAAATTCAAGAGGAGACCACTGATTTCTCCATAGAAACGGTATGTGGATTATTTTTTTTTTGTTTTCATTGTTTAAAAACATTGTTTTTCTATGTTTTTCATTGTTTTTGGTTGGGAAACTTCGTATGGGCACCATTTTTCTTTTGTTTTCATTGTTTTTAAAGAATTTTTTGTATTTCTTCATTGATTTGGGATGGGTAACTTGGTATGACTATGGGAACCAATTTTTCTTTTTGTTTTCATTTTTTTTAAACATTGTTTATGTTTTTTCATTGTTTTTGGCATTACCCATTTGGTTGGGTAACTTGGGTTTGGAATTTTGGATTCTGGAAATTTGTAACTTGTAATTTTGTAAATGCTAAATTGTAATCCTAATCCTTATTTTCCCATAGGTTTGCAACTTCAAAGTTCAAAAACAAACATGCCAAGGAAATTGGATCCTTTCTGGGAATATGTTGTACCTCATGCTCCGAATGATAGACAAAACTTGAGCTGCAAGTTGTGTGGAAAGGAGATGTTCGGGGGGGTGTACAGGTTGAAGTATCATCTTGCACAAATCCCTGGACATGATGTGGGGCCTTGTACAAATACAAATGTTGAACTTATCCAAAGAGCCATGAGAGCATTGAGAGAATTAGAGAAGACTAGAGAGGCCAAAGAAGAACTCAAAAGGCAACTAAAAAGGTCAGCTGAAGGAAGTGGGCCAAGTGGCACTGGTTCTACTGCAGCATCATCCAATCCGGTAGCTGCATCATTAGTTTTTGTTCCTCGAACCACACTTGGTTCACAACCATCTATCGGTTCAATGCTAAAAAGAACCGAGAAAGAACAAGCTGACAAGTTGCTGGCAAAATTTCTCCTCTGGAGTGATATTCCTTTCAGCATTGTAAGGAATAATCCATTTTTCCAACCTACTGTTGATGCTATTGCTAGTGTTGGCCTGGGGTACAAAATCCCTTCTTATCATGATTTCAGAGGCCGGATTTTTCAAAATGAAAAGCGTGACTGCACCCAAAGATTGGAGGATTTTAGGGCATCATGGGCAAAAACAGGATGCATTGTTATGTCAGATGGTTGGGCTGACCAAAAGGGGAGAACCCTTTTAAACTTCTTGGTTAGTTGTCCCAAGGGGACTATGTTTATCAAATCTGTTGATGCATCTAATCAAATCAAATATGCAAGAACTTTATGTGATTTGTTGGATGTCTTTATTTTGGAGGTGGGTGAACAACATGTTGTCCAAGTCATAACGGACAATGCTGCAAATTATGTTGCTGCTGGTAGGATGCTTATGGACAGGCATCCTACTTTATTTTGGACACCTTGTGCTGCCCATTGTATTGATTTGATGTTAGAGAACATAGGGAAAATTCCCTTTGTCAAAGATATTTTGACTCATCAAAAAGCATTACAAAATTTATATATAATCATACATCTGTACTTAGCTTGATGAGAAAATTCACCAAGAACAAAGAGTTGGTGCACCCCGCCATTACACGGTCTGCCACCAGTTTCATATCTCTTCACCAGTTTCATATCTCTTCAATCCCTCTTGAATTCTATGTGGGATGTGAAGAGAATGTTTCTTTCATAGGAGTGGTGTGCTTTGACAATGAGCCGCAAACCAGAAGGAGAGACCGTATGCAGACTAGTTTCATACCAGGAAGACTTCTGGGCGGGAGTGCAGGAGGTGTGCGCCGTTACTGAACTTTTGATAAAGGTTCTTCGGTTGGTTGATGGTGAGAAGCCCGCAATGGGCTATTTGTATGAAGCCATGGACAGGGCCAAAGAAGCCATTCGGGCCTACTATGATGACAAGGGAGATGATGGGTTTCAGAAACGACTCCTTCTATGGGGAGTGATTGATGAGCGATGGAACAACACACTCCATCGTCCCATTCATGCTGCAGGGCTTTTCCTGAACCCTGCATTTTCTTATGCATGTGGGTTTGATTTTGATGCTGAGATCATGGATGGATTCTTATCCTGTGTTCAGAAAATGGTGCGATCTCCAAAACAACGTATAGAGATCTCTAAACAAATTGAGACATATAGGATGGCAGGTGGCACATTTGGCTTTGAGATGGCTGTCAATGATAGACTGATTAAAATAATGCCAGGTATTTTTTTGTTTGTAACTTTGTTTCAAATTTCATTGTCTCTTCAAATTCCATTTTTTTCTTATGTTTATTTAAAATTTTATTTGTAATTTTGTTGTAGATGCCTGGTGGAAAATGTATGGTGCCAGGGTACCCCTTTTGCAAAAGTTGGCCATTCGCATCCTCAGCCAAACATGTAGCTCCTCAGGATGTGAGCGCAACTGGAGTGTATTTGAAAAAATACACAATAAGAAGCACAACAGGTTAACACTTAAACATTTAAAATATTGCAAATTTCGAAATAAATTTTTGAATTCATTAAACATATTTTTTTATTAATTATTAATTATTATTTCATGATCTTTGTACAGGTTGGAGTCCCAGAGACTTAATGACATGGTGTATGTCTACTACAATCTTCGATTGTGGGTGAGGCAACTGGAGAAGACACCTGATGTGGATGCCATCTCATTGGATGGCATTGACACCACTGCTACATGGAGGGTCGAGGCCGAGAGGCCTCTCATGGAGTCTGCTGATGATTGGTTAGGGCAGGATGTTGTGGAGGAGGAGGAGGAGGAGGTGACACCGCCTGCCCGGGCTACCACTGCCACCAGTAGAGGACGTGGTCTACCGCCTGTACCTCCTACTTCTAGTTCTTCGACTAGTAGAGCACATCAGACTCCACTGCCCTCTCCACCAGCACAGGCACCAGCATCTACATCGAGAGGGAAAGGGAAAGTTGTTGCATTTTCTCGCAAGAGGGGCAGAGGAAATCAATAGGATTAGACTTTCATTTTATTGTATATGACATTATGATATGATGAGATACATTATCATATTTTTTGTTGATATTTTGAGGCTGAGTTGGAACTCAGGAGTCAGGACTTACTATTCAGGACATGATTCAATGTTATGTGTGATTTTAGCGCTAGAAATGATATTAAACATCTTATATATTAGTTTTTTTATCATAATTATGTGTCAATGTATTTATTTTATGTTGTAGATGGTTTAGATATTAAAAAAAATTGAAAAAAAAATGAATATTTTTGTACCAAACGATTTTTTCCCGCTTTTTTCCGCTTTTTCCCGATTTTTCCGATTTTTTCCGATTCGTTCCCCACGCCGATTTAATCCCGTTCGTGCTTTTAACAACATTGGTTTCAAGCATTCTTTTCAAGGCTTAGTTAAATGTGCATTGTTCCTTTTACATAAAGAATTGTTCCCTAATCTATTAAAGAAGTACCTTGATTAACCATTCACATACATCACCTTGAGTCAATTGACTTAGAACATTGTTTAGGTTATAAACTAAGAAGCCTCCAGTGTGGTGAAATTCCACTAAAGTGCAAGAGGTGGAGTGCTAAGGTGATAGTGGAAAAAACCTCATCCTTGTTTTCCATTCTGTCTCTTCCTTTGTGAGGCCTCTCACAAGGCATGCTAGATTTTAGGGGAATAGTTACATTAGAGTTTGTGATAACTACACCATGGGGGCAAGAGGGAAAACACTAAAGATGAACAATTGAAGCAAATAAGTAAGAGGTGGTAACACTAATTGAAACAGAAAATGAAAGAGGTGAGAATTGATAGATGTGGAGCTTAAATTAGTAAGGCAAGAAGAAAAAGGTGATAATGCTAGTGTTGAACTAGGGCAGATAAGAGCCATGTGGAAGGCGGCATTGGATGAATGGTTCAACTTTTCCTATAGCTGCAGTCTATAGGATATGACAACCAAGCCCAATTTCCTTCGTAGGTAAAGTAGAGTCATGGTGATTGGTCCCATCCAAGGAGAATCCATCTCGAGTCGGGCCCTAACCGATAGGATTTTCTAGAGAGGCCCATTAGTATTAATGTCACCTAGGAAATGGTCAACCAAAAGGAAACAAAGAGAGAGGATAGGGAAGGAGATCTTTCCAACTAGATTAGAATGGAAATGAGTAGAAAGGAGTAGGGGTTGATGAGCAAAAGTATGAATAGGGGTGCTATTAATTTCTTGAGAATCCCTAAAGATGAGAGGGCTAGGGTTGTCTCACAATAGTCCCATTCTAAAACTGGGATTCAACTTGGCAATGCATATTAAGCTTATGAGGCTAACATAATCCACAAGACACTAGAGAAAGGTTAGGACTAGAAAGCAAGGCTTTTCTTCAACATTCAATGGGTAAGGGAAAGAGAAGAAGAGTAGGTGGGAAAAATCATCATGGGGCATGAAAATGCAAGAGAGGGGAATGAATGGGGTGGCTCAGTCTGGTTAAGGTAGGTGCAAGTAGGAAGAGAAATCCCATGGAAAGCAAGAGGGAGAAATGGCATAGAGAAACTATAAGAAAGCAAGAATGATGAACAAGGGCATAGAATATAGAATGTAATATCCATGATTTAGTTGAGTGTGGAAGTTACGAATGAGGCAAAAGTTGCTTAGTTGAAAGTGGGCCCCACTAATAAAAATAATATTAGAAAGGGGAAACTAGAAGCTTGGGAGAAGGCTCAATAAACTTTTATAAAAAGAGGGTGGACTCATTTGCTAAGCATTCTAGCCGATCATTTCTCATTATTATTGCAGAGAAACTCAAGTGAGTTTCAGATCAAAGGTTTCAAATGAAATTCTCACCCTAGTTTTGGTGGATCTCATTGCCACCCTAGCTAGTCTATTCCTTCTTCGGTGGATAGTATTGCCACCCTAGTTGGATATCTTTTCCAGTGATTATTTTTTAATATCTAATTGAGTTATTTGTAGGGGAGCTTCAGAGTCAGGGAGAAAAAATATAATTGCAGGAGGACGGAGTTCTCTATGAAAATTCCTACACTCAAGGAACCCCTACTACAGCAAATCTGAATCTACTTCACCTACTTGATTTTTAAATTATCAAGTTATTCCTCTAAATATTGAAGCAAATTACTTCTGCAACCTACACTAATTAAATGTTTGATCTCATGAAACAGAAAATAGAGCAAAGAACAATATACATAGGACACAGTTACTTTTGGACACAATAGTCCCTGGAAAAACCCAATGCGAGAAAACTGGTGCAGCAATTCTAAGGGTTTATTATTATGCAGGAGAAATATTTGAGTACAAATCTAGGATGCTCATCTAACAATCCTTTACAGAGAAAATACTGGTGGAAAATCTGAGTGAGTTTTACCTCACTTCACCTGACAGAATTCCGGTTGATCCAGCAACAAAACTGGCTAACCCCTGCTACTTCTGCGTTGGCCTTGCGTAGGCCTTGCATCAACATTTCAGGCTCTACTTCAACCCTCCATCAGCTCTTCTGGCCTCTACGTCGACTATCCCGACTGTTCTAACAGTTCCCAATAGTTCCGGCTTCTGCATGAGAAGCAACTTTCTCCTCTGCGCTAGCCCTTCAAGCTCTGCATCAAGGCTACATGGGCCCATACTAGCCTAGTGTCAGCTCTCCCAACTATTGCACTACCTCCACAAGCTCTCTTCATCTCTCTGTCAGTATTCTCCGAAAAGTCCTTCTCCCGGATTCTCTCTACCCTCTGCTTGTTGAATGATCACTTAGTTCGAATTTTTCAGCTTCCTAGCCCCATAATCGAATTCCAAATCAATTCGTTCTCTCCGTGTGTGTTTCCAAATGAACCCCAAGCCTCCATATTATACTTTTCCTGTTGAGTCTTCAACAGTCGAGATTAAGTCTCTAATCAACGGCTAAGATTAAAACATGACTTGATCCACCTTTTAGATCCTTTTCACCCATATTTTGATTAATACCCATTAATATTTTAATTTCCCTAAGTTTAGACTTAGAAACTCCATTAAAAATATTATTTATTTTAATAAAATACAATCCAGGTGGAATTTCACCAAACGGTTTTTGGGTTCTTTAGAGCTCATGTGCCTTAGCCTCTCCACCAATTTTCAAGGCTATATCACTTTTGATGCTACCAAAAACTAACACTCCCTCTTAGCGAGGAAAGTGCTCTAGCAACAATGTCCACCTGCATGTTGCTCTGCTTCTAAAGCAACTCCTTTCTGCACTATTGCTGCCACCAACACTGTGTTGTTGCTGCTACTGTACTGCTGCCCATGACACTGCCACTACCGTTGTTGCATCTGTACTACAACTCCCTCTCAAATGTAGCATCTTCTATGCTGTTAGCACTGCCACTGCTAACACTGCATCCGTACTGCAACTTAGTTGCTGAGAGAAGCAATTGAAAAACATCCAAAATTAACTGAACTTAACTATGTTCAACATAATACAATGAATGTTGGAATCTGACTACTACTAGTCTTTGACCCTCTGAATCTTCTGTGTTGTTGCTGACTTCTGCACTGTGTCAATTGCATTGTTTCCAACCTTGCTCTGCGCTAATTAGTCTCTGGTCCCAAGCTATTGCATCTGTTCTTCAAACAATCCACTGCATCAGCTTACACTAAGTCCATCTCGCTACTACTGAATCTTGGGCTCCCATAGCAAGGAATTGATCCAAAAGGTGGACTCGTCAAGGATCCTGCCCACATGTAGTCCTCCCAACTATAGCTCAATATCGCCCCATTTCCCTCTTGGAGATGCGTGGACACTCATGGAAAATTCATCCTCGTCTATGTTCATGACTGCAACCTCTGGATCATGCTTCTCATCCTTATCCTTTTACTTCAAAGGACACTGAGATGCAAAGTGACCCATCTCGCCACATTTGAAACATTTCACCTTCGAAATGTCCTTCTTTCGCTTCTTCTTCTGTAGTCCCTTCGATGCTAGAGCTGTGTTTTCCTCCTCCTCCTTCGTCTTTGTGCCACTCCCACTGCTGCCATTGAGGTTGACCTTCACTAGGTCCCTCCTTAACTCCTCTTGTTGAAGAGTCGCCCACATCTCCTCCCATGAAGGTAGTCTTTCCCTGCCCAATATGCTTTGGAAGAAGACTTTCCATTCATCCGAGACTCCATTCAGGGTTATCCTTACCATCGTGGTTGACTAAGGAGTAGACCCCACTATAGCAAGTTGGTCTCTGGAGTCCTGAAGACATTGAAGATAGGATTTATCTCCTTCTCCCTTCTGCATCAATGTTTGCTGTAACTTTTGTTCTAGGTACATCTTCCATTGTTCAGAAGATCCTTCATATAGAGACGACAAGGCTTCCCACATCTCCCGGGTTGTATCCTTGCCCTGCAAGTGTGAGGCCACATGATCTCAAACTCCATCGAGAATGAGCCTCTTTGCCTTCCCCTGCTTGACCTTGTACTTCTTCTTTTGATCGTTGTCAACAGGAACAACTACAACACTTTTTACGTAGGCCTCGAGATCATATTCCTCTAGAACAACTAAGATTCTGGTCTTCCAAATGACAGTTGGAGGCTCCGCCCAACCTATCCTAATCTCTGAGCCCATGTGATGCCATCTCTCCCAACTGTCAAACTGACTCCTCTAGTCACTACTTAGCACTACTCAGCTACTCAACAAGTGAGAAATTCGAACTTTTTGGCAGAAAGTTCTCTGAGGAGAAATTTCCCCTTCTACATGTCTTCGTTCTTTTCCAGCAGATTTCTGCCCTGGCAGAAACTACACCCTTCAATCACTGCGTTGAGGCTCTGTGTCACTCTCTCTGCCTCTATAAGCTCACGAACTAGAAATTATACCTCTTTGTCGTCTCACTCAGAGAGAGATTTGCTTGGATCTGGTTCCTGGCAAGGACTATAGAATCCCTTCAAGGGGATTCAAATTATTGCCAAGTGCAGCTTTCGGCCTCACTGCTCAACAATGGATCTGCTCTTCCTATTTCAAAATCAATGCTCTAACACCATGTGAAAATTTCTACACTCAAGGAACCCCTACTGCAGCAAATATGAATCTACTTCACCTACTTGATTTTTAAATTATCAGGCTATTCTATTGAATACTGAAGCAAATTACTTCTACAGCCTACACTAACTAAATGTTTAATCTCATGAAACATCAAACAGAGCAAAGAACAAGATACATAGGACACACTTATTTTTGGACACAATAGTCCCTGGAAAAACCCAATGCAGGAAAATCGGTGCAACAGCTCTGAGGGTTTATTATTATGTCGGAGAAATATCTGAATACAAATCTAGGATGATCATCTAGCAATCCTTTACAGAGAAACTACTGGTGGAAAATCTGAGTGAGTTTTACCTCACTTCATCGGGCATAATTCCGTCTGATCCGGCAACAAGATTAGCTATCCCTGGCTACTTCTGTGTTGGCCCCGCATCAGCCTTGTGCCAGCTGTTCTACCCTCTATGTTAGCTATCCCGGTTGTTCCGACAGTTACGACTTCTACGTGATAGGCAACTTTCTCCTCTACAATAGCCCTTCTAGCTTTGCGTCAAGGTTGCTTGGGCCCAGACTGGACCAGTGTCACCTCTCCGGGCTACTGCACTGCCTCCACAAGCTCTCTCTGCCTCTTTGTCAGTATTCTATGGAAAGTCCTTATCCCGGATTCTCTCTGCCCCTCTGCTGCTGAATGATCACTTAGTTTGAATTTCTCAGCTTCCTAGTCCCAAAAATCAAACTCCAAATCAATTCGTTGTCTCTGTGTGTGTTTCGAAATGAACCCCAAGCCTCCATCTTATAATTTTCCTGTTGAGTCTTCAACGGCAAGATTAAGTCTCTAATCAACGGCTAAGATTAAAACATGACTTGATCCGCCTTCTAGATCATTTTCACCCATATTTTGATTAATACCCATTAATATTTTAATTTCCCTAAGTTTAGACTTAGGAACTCCATTAAAAATATTAATTATTTTAATAAAATACAATTTGGGTGGAATTTCACCAAATGGTTTTTCGGTTTTTAGAACTCATGTGTCTTAGCCTCTCCACCAATTTTCACGGCTAGACCACTTTCGATGCTACCTGTTGACCACTACGTGTCAACAACCCATAGCAGTACACCCCCTTTTTCACAATAGGGATAGCGCCTGATCAACGTGTTCCTACCATCCAACTATCATCGTCAGCCTGAGGATCATCTTATAATATAAACCCAATCTGCATGTGTATAATGTAAATAATCTCAGCAGATCCGTGTCGTGTATGTAATCACCTAGGTAAACTTAGTTTTCTGGTGACGATCTACATTCCGGAAGGTTTTTTGTCTCACCGACCCATGGTCGGTAGAGTTTTCCTTCAGCCTTACCCCAAAGCCGAAATGGATTTTGTCACCAGAATGTTAGGGGAGGCCTAGTGTGTTAGATCGAGTCTATGTAAAAGTGATTTGGGAACAATCCTAACTATTTGGTTAGGTTATTTTATTACAAATTGCTTGATTTGCTAGATTATATTTGTGTCGCAGAAATGGGTAGTTTGTGAGGGTCTTAGTCAAATGGGTTTTCCCCCTTAAATGTAAAAAATGTAAATATCAAAATGTAAAATGTCTCGAGGGTTAGAAAAATAATTTATCCCCTCATAGGTCCTAGCTCCTAGGTAAATTTAAATTTTCCAGAGGTAAATTTCGTGGGTCCTTTAAAAAATTAAATCTTAACTGGTCCAAGGACTAAGGTTAGTTGATTATTTTGCTAAATTTTATGTCTTAGGTCCCTGGGGTTAAGTCAAAGTCAAAATTTTGAGGAAATAAATGCAAAATTTTAATTTTTGAATATATTAAAATGCATTTAATTGAAAATTTTGAAATTTCCTCAATATTTAGAATTTCGATGGATGAGATTAAAAGAAATTTTGATCTTCATCAATGGTTGAGATCATTTTGACAAGGATCACTCGAACTAGCCGTTGGAAGATTTATCTTTAAATAGGAGGTCATTTTGTCAGTCAGAATCATCCGATCTTTTGATCGTGTACTAAGCGAAAAGCTCTCTCTTGTAATCTTTTTTATGAGCAATAAAGAAAGAATTTGGGGTTAACTTCTGCTGGTGTTACTCTTCATGGAAATGCTGTAAGATCTATTATTTTCATGCATATGTTTCTTTTTGGCCATTGATATAGCTTTCTGAAGAGCAATCTGAATACATGTATCTTTCTCAGTCGCTGGGGTTTGAATGGTAATTTAAGTTTTGAATATAATAGTAGGTATCTCTATTAAATCTGAATTTTATTATCATTTTCTCACTTTATATTGATGGTTGAATTGAGTTGTCGGCTAAGCCAGCCAACTCCCGATCCATGTTTTCTGAAGAGCCCAGTTTGAATTTGATCCCGGGCTTATCATAAGATATTATTTTTATGGGTGATGCATGAAGGTCTTCAAGCTTAGTACCTCCTCCAGAATTTAAAAAAAAAATAATTTTTCTGTGCTAAATCGTTAGATCTGGCTGTTGAGAGCCATAAATCATGAAATCTGGGAACGGAGTCAGACTCACACTCCCTAGATCTGATAGATCTGCCATTTTTGTACATAGATCTGTAATAAATTTTAGTTTTCTGACTTGGGTTTTCGGGGTTTTAGTTTTTTGGGTCATTATACGTGTTGTTTGGGTGTTTCTTGTTGTATTTCAGCTATAGATCTGAAGGAGGAAAGTTGTGCAGAGTCCAGATCTAGGCCCTGGAGGGTAAGATCTAGATCTTTGGGGTTCATTAAAATTGTTTTCCAGGAATATTAATTAGCGTTTTGAAGTCCGGTGGTTTAAATTTAAAAAAATTTAAATCTGAATTTTTTTTATTTTTTTGGGTTTGACTGTTGATTTTTAAGCTGAGGCTTTTCGATTTTTTCTTGGAAAGTCTGTCTTCTATTCGCTGCCATCCTCTGTATCTTCATTCCTGAACGTTGTCAAAAAAAAAAAACTTGCACGCTGCTATCAAACCCTTGCCATCTCCACACTGTCAAAGCCTGCAAAAAATATAAAATAAAAATAAAAAACTTGAAACCCTCACGCAATCCTATATTGCTCGTAATCCGCAGCCTGTCCGGCCTTTGCTCCTGCGTACTTCATCCTCTCACTACCTACGCTGCCCTGGACCTGCACGTATCCCTCACGCAACTCCACTTCTCCTATCCGCAACCTTCCCCTCAAACCCTGCATCCATCCCTCAACCATCTCTACGCTACCTTCACGCAACTCCTCAACTGCTACCAAGCATCCACCTGCAAGGGAATCGCAGCCTTCCTTGCCTTTCGAAATCCTCCATATGCCTCCCCTCTTTGCATATTCATTACTCACACTATTGTTGGCCTGCGTTTTCCTTCCTCTCTGTCCAGATCTGTAAATCCTCAAATGTTGCCACTGCCCTCACTTCCATCACCTATCAAACTTCCGCAGCAAGCAAACATTCCTCTCGTCCAGATTTGCACCCCTCCGCTCATAACCCTTACTGCCATCGAGCTTCCTTCCGTCGATTTTTCAACCCGCAAACCTGCACACAACAACAAACTCATTATTTTTTTTTATTTTAGCTTATGGTGTTTGGTTTACGTTTAGTTCTCCCTTTTTATTTATTTCCAATTTCATTTAGTTTAGGGTTTAGGTAGATTTCAATTTTTAGTTAGGTTTTATACATATCTTCTTTAATTTATGAATTTAGTTTCATTAAGTAAATCATTTACAAACTATAAAAAATAAAAAAAAATAAGTATATATATATATTATATATTATATATATATATATATATATAATATATATTATAATTTTAAATTGAAGAAAAAAAAAAAAAATCCTAAAACCCTAAAATCTAAAACATTTAAAAATCTTTAAAAAATTCTAAAAATTCTAAAAATTTTAAATTTTGTGATTAAGGATTTAAATTAAGGGGTTTTCACTTAAACATTTAAAAATTTTAATGTGGCCTATGGCCCATTAAAATTTCAATTTTTGACCCGTTGATTAGTTTTAAATTCCTTGGAGTTTCTAATGTTAAACACTAGATCTTAAATTCTCATGATTCTTTTATATTCTAGTGCGATAAATGTTAAAATAAAATTAATTAATTCTAGATCTTAGGCAGTTAATGAAAATCATTTAAAATCTAGGAATATTTTGCGTGATACAATGTTTTCATCGATTATTTATGATTGTCACTTTTTGTCACATATTGGAAATCGTTATGGATAGCTTGTTTTATTGATGGTTAATTCAAATATCGAAAGCATTGGTCTATAATTGTTTTTATCTTGTAGTCGTGTCTTGTTTATGTTGGCGTTTAATCTATCAATCTGATTTAATCATTTAAATTCATCAAGTTGTCCATTGTTAAAATCTCCTAGAGCCCGTGATCCACAGGCTTTCTCATCTACTTAAATACTGTAGAGAGTCTAAATGGACTACCCCCCTTGACTTGCCTAGGAGAGAGTCTAAATGGAGTGAGTAAGGATTAAGAGTGCCAGCCCTTACTCTGAGCGTTGTCGCGGTGCCTAGACACTTTGCACGACAACACTACCAAAAAATTACAGTCTCATCTACTATTGAGGCCGAATTGTCCCGGACTTGCCCATTCTTACCCAGGCCATTTCAGTTTCACCAAGAGGTCGAATTCCATATACCAGGCAGGACGAATTTCTAAGTTGAAGTTGTCTTTAGCAGGGTCGAGTTTGATCAAGTGCCAAAGGAAGAATTGTGCCAAGAAATATACATATTTTGCAGGGATCGAGTTGGGCATTTGGAGGCATGCGCTCAGCCATATAGGCAACATTTACTCCAGATCTCACATTCAGAAAAAGGGCTGAATTTCTGAAGAATTTGTGTCTAATAGCTGAGCCAATATTTTGCAAGTGTTTATGATTTTTCCCAACTAAGTTTTATATATATTGATGAGCCAAAGTATAAGAGTTTAGGTCATATTTCTCTCAGAAATATTCTCCAACATTCAGATCTGAAATTTACATTCTCACTTCAGGAGGAGAAGCTGGTTTAAATCAGAGAAATAAGGGGCCGAATTATCATAAATTTTCAGAGGTTGGTACCAAGGAGGAGGGTTGATTTCTCTTCAGTTTACTTGTTGAATGTACTCTCTCTCTAGCTAGTCAAACACCTTTCTTTTCTGCTGGTGTGATATCAAAAACACATGGAACGAGTTGCTGGTAGTCCAAAGTGAATCTTTGCATGTCATTAGAGGTTCAGGACGAGTTTGCTTGCTAGTCTGTTTAGAGCATGGGACGAAACCATCCTCTTGCTACCCATATAAGCTACCACAGTCAACCATTAGTTGCGCAGGCTCTATATTGATACTCAAGGTCACAAGTTTTCATTTTGTTGGGCATATCTCTGCTAAATTGAGTTGCTGGACCTGTACACTATTTCTATGCACATTCAAACATCTGGAGGTGAAATATATACATATATTGTCTCACTGGAAGATGCTAATATTGCTGATATTTTCTTTCTAATTAAACTCACACCATATACAGTCATATATCTCTTAACTGCTCACTGAAATTCCTCAATCTTCTCCAGTTCGTTGGCTGGTATATGGATTATCAAGTGGTATATATATTTTCCTCTTTAATGCAAATGGTATTGGCATGGTCAAAAGTCTTCCTATCATATGAATGTTAAGTTATTCATGTTATATTGAGGCTTCATTTGGAAAATATGTTCATTGTACCTTCTTATATGGAGATAAAAACTTAAAGCAGTCACCTACAACAGTATGTAAACCAACTATTTCAAATATCAGAATGACCAGAATCATATAAACATAGAATCCCAGTGGTTGTTTGTGGGTTTTCAAGAAATTCCAGGAAGGGAATATTACATAGAAGCATATTTTGACTATGTTTGAGAACAACTCTAATCCAATGAGAAGGACAAGTATAGTTAAAATTGATGAGACTAATAATTGGGTCTTAGGTAACTTCATTTGGTGGAAACCCTACCAAATATACCAAGAGGAGGGTGTCCAAATCAATGAGGTCAAGTCGACAATCAAAAGATAGGTGAATAATTTTTAGGAAAGATACAAAAGTTGAATCAGGAAAGGAGAGAGGCGGGTGCTAAATTGACAGGGATGAAAGACCATCAAGGGCATCCTTTCTTGCACTTGTGATAATTACACCACTTCTCGGTCTTTCTAGAGATGAGGGGGGCTGAGATAGGTGGCAGTTTAGAAGATTTAAACTTCAAATCACATTGCTCAAGATTAGGAAAAACAAGAGAAATGTCATAAGTATCATTGAATGGGAGGTTTTGTTAAAATTGGCAACCGGGGCAAAACTTCATATGGGTCATCTTCTTCATGGCTAATAATATTTTTATTAGATTCCTCTCGTTGAGAGGTGTAGGATTGATATAAAGATCATCCGATTCCAATAAGTATTCATGGAGATATGAATTTATTTTGGTTATGGAATTATTATCAAGCCAACCTACAACTCATGTAGGCTCAGAAGCCCAACAGTCGCATCTATTCAAACACCAACATTGTGTATAAATATAGGAGGACTTTTCCTCATTTGGACTCACTCATGTCATCACTTCTCTCTCTCTCTACTGCACAGAAAAGAGTCTCTTCTCTACTGCATAGAAAAGGGTCTCTCTCTCACACATGTAAAGCCGGACGCTGTTGAACTTGAAGCTGCAACTGCAGATCCAAAGTTTTACCAGCATTGACCATCAGATTCCTCCTTAGAACTGCGTTGTAGATCCATCTGGATCTCCTCTGAAAGCTGCAGCTTTTGGTGGTGGAATCAAGTCAATCCGACGGACGGTTTGCAAGATATCGACTGCCCTAGTTTGAAGGAAGCTGCTGAAACTGAAGCTGCAACTGCAAAAGCAAAGTTTGACCTGAGTGGACTAGAAGATCTCCTCATCTGAACTGCATTGTAGGTTCATCTGAACCTCCTCTGAAGGCCGCAACTTTTGGTAGTGGAATCAAGTCAATCCGACGGACGGTTTGCAAGATATCGGCTGCCCTAGTTTGAAGGAAGTTGTTGAAACTGAAGCTGCAATTGCAGAAGCAAAGTTTGACTTGCATGGACTAGAAGATCTCCTCGTCTGAACTGCGATGTAGGTTCATCTGAACCTCCTCTGAAAGCCGCAACTTTTGGTGGTGGAATCATGCCGATCCGACGGTCGGTTTGTGAGATATTGTCTGCCCTAGTTTGATGATGAAGTCGTTAATGCTGATGCTACTGATCTACGGTTTGCTACTGCTGATATAAATCAGATTTATTGTATTGTTTCTCTCTGCTGAATTATTGAAGATAAAAAAAGATTTGATCAAAGGGTTTCTCCACACATTGTGGGGTTTGTCCCTGGCTAGCCTCCACATCTTGTGTCTCTTGTCTTGGCTTGTTTTCTATCAATCGTTTAATGTTCTATCTGCACTTTACTTTATGTACATGTGATTGCTAATCTGTGGAATATAATAAGAAAAGAAGTGAAGTGTTATAAGCATAGAACATACCATAACTTAACAGGTTTAGAAAGAAAACAACATGTGTCAAGGCAAGGATGAATGCATGTGAATCTTACTTTAGAGATAAGACTATTCTCCATGATATGAGAGTATCTATCCCAATCAAGTGCATGTGATGATGATCATAGTATAAGGCCGGGAGCATCCACAAGGGGGGTTATACTCAAGATAACAATTGAGGACTATGACATTAGAGTTTATTATGTTGGTTGGTATCAAGAGAGATTTAGAGAGGGTAAGAAACGCAATAGTATCGCTTATAAATGATTAAAACCTTGAAAAATGATGGCACTATCAGAGAGATGAGTGAAGCCAGTTTTGGCACTAACTTAAAAAGACATGAGCTTTAGGAAATATTCATAACTAACAATTACGCATTGAATCCTAGCATCAAGACATTCTTCCTAAATGTAAAAGGGGGAGGAGATATTCGACACATACATGGAAAAAGTACAAAGTAGGCCTCTAGGGGAGGGATTTAGGATGTTTAGAATCCTCCTTCACTATAAACACTTAAAGATATTTTGCTCAAGAAAGTAAATACTTAATGACAACTCCATAGTAAAGCTTCACAGAAAATTGTACCATGATAGTCAAAGTGAGATACCGTGCTACAACAAGAAAGAGCGAGAGAGTGGTGTTGCAAGTCGATTTTCAAGCAAAATCAAGAAAACTTAGGAGGGGAATGACAATAGGGAAGGGTACTAGCTCAATTAGGGTTTTATTACTAATTAGATGTTTAGCACGATAGATTGATTAGAGGTCACAACATGTACATGGGGTTAATCTATTAATCTCTTTTGATGAGATAATTAACCCAAGTGTTAGAGATGAAAGAATGGAGAAACAGAAAGAACTCATCTAGAAGAACATTATTGTAGGCATAGAAGCACTTGGGTTAAAGATGAGAGTTGGTATTCACCTCCAAGAGAGTAATGCAACTACTAGATAAACCTACACATGCAACTCAACACTCTGCATAAAATACTTGCACCAGTTGTCTTATGCAATGAAATATATACACTAGATCTACCATACAAAATAATGTAGCCATTTTTTGGGGTTGGCCTTAGACCTATCCACCTTGTACCATGGATTACTATGTTTAATCAAATTTTTAGCTTGTTTAGAGGTAAAGCACTTGGTTTCCCAATATAGGTAGAGGAAGCACTCCGTAATTTGGATCAATGCTACTTGTTGAAGATTATGACTACTTGTTTACTTCTATATTTTTCTTTTAGCTATGGTTGAATGAATTACATGACCTCTTAGAGAGATGAAGTGTGTATGCTTTCTCAATTTTGGTGGTTGATTCATGGCTAGGGTTTTATGGACGAGCATTGGTTTAGTTTCTAAGTGTGTTTTTTGTTTCTTTCGTGATTTGTTTATTCTACCTATTAAGTGTAAATGTACTTATCAAGTGGCGAAGGTGCATTTTCTTTGTATTTTACTTGAATAGATCCTATCCTATAAACCCTAGGAAGATTTCAATTAGAGAGCTTCCCCTTGATATTGTCTTTAAAGAATGTTAAAGGAAATAGGAGGATCTTCTAGGGTTAGTAGTTGTGATGTTCCCATTTTGTGCATGCAAAAATTACTTAGGAATTTTGCAAAATTTTTGGATAATATTAAAAAGGGGGAAAATATTATTTTGTGAGAGAAGGGAGAAATTATTATTTTAATGGGATGGCTGCAACATAATATTTTATTGGAGAAAGGAAAATCATTATTTTAATGGAATGGCGACAAAATTATATTTTATTGGAGAAGGGAGGTGTTGTAGTGGTTGCAACACCCTCCAAAATTTTGGCCTACACTTAAATTTCAAAGCCTACAGTGGATCCTGTGAGCAATCGTTCCTTATTCACTTACTAGTAAGATGATGATCTCAAGCTCCTATCTCCGATCTTAAGAGTCATTCACACTTTTATCTTTATATAGTATGTGTCATCTTTTCTCATGGGGATTATCGCTTGTCATGCAAAGGGAAGTTTGTTTTGCTTCAAGGGGAAATCTTTGTGAGAATGGATTGTCCTCACCACATAGACATGTTCCATACTCATCTCACGCACTCTTGCACAAGTGTCACCTTTATCCTCTCCTAGTCTATCACTGGAGCCGCACTTGTCGTAAGCTGCCACAAAGTTGTTGCATTAAGTGAAGTATGTTTTTATATGTTCAGGATGGTCTAAGTTATATCACTAAGTGTTCAAGTGTGTGATCGTAGTCAAGTTCTATCATTGTTCCATCGGTTCCATTGATCCCACACTTAACCAACGTCTGGAGTTTCCCTAGCGACCTAGCCTCATCCAGCTTTCTTGAACTGCGCACTTCACACCTCCAACCCTCAAGATTTTCCCCTCCCTGCTGGAACTGTAAAATGCGCAGAAAGCCCAACCTCCCTTGGCATCAAAAACTATGCAGTGGCTTCCTCCAGTGTCCTTCCCTCAGCTAGAACCCACCATCTCTACCAACTGCGCAGTTTTGTCCTTCAGGCATCTCAGCTGCTTAGTCCGCCTTGCATCCTGAAACTGCGTAGATGTGTCCTCCCAAGGCTTGATCTCGCAGCAGTCATTGCCCATTGAAACTATGCAATTGTGTCACTTAGTGGCCACAAACAAGGATGACATGCTAGATGACTCTCAAGGAGTTGAGGAGAAAGATAAGTAGACCAAGGAACCTAAGGTATGATAGAAGATCAGGACCGCATGAAGACTCCATCTGATGCATAACCCTTTGGAGGGTAGGTATGGAAAACAAAGAACATCTTTTCAAATATGCCTCTTAGTGTAGCTTGAATGACCACTTATCATTCTCATATCATTGAATCTTCAATGACAAGCATGGTTGCAAGCACTGACAGTCATTCCATGTGTTTCCTCTAAGTGTCTTGCTCCCTTTCGCTTGTTGGATCAATTGTCGTCTTTTGGCATGTTGGTTGTTATGTCATGTTTGCGAGCCTTTCTGGTGACCACGAAGGTTGGTCTTTGTGTATACTAGTTATCCTAGCCATGCAAACACCTATCACACTCATACACAAAGTTTTAAGCATTGTCGCACAAGTGTCATCACGATCGTCCTAAGGTCTATCTCAAGTATCACCTTTGTCGCTTTTAGTTCTAAACAGTCTCACAGAGGGTAATGCTTTGTCTTGTTGTTTCGATAGTATATGTTTCCTTGTCGTTAAAACATGCTAAGTGTGTGATCACAATGTCAAGTTCCTCACAAGCTCATTTGCCTCCCACACTTAGCCATTTTCCTGAAAATCCTTCTGACCGGACAACTCTCTTCACTGGACCTCGACTGAGTTGCACACTGCGCAGTCTCAACCCTCAGTGATGCTACTCTGCTGCCTAAAACTGCGTAGTGCGCTGAGACTGTCACCAAGGGAGGTTGTACTACGTGATCCCAAAATTGAGCAACCTACCTTCCTTCCCAGAATTGCACAGAAGTTGCTTCAAGCCCGACCTGAACTGCGCATTTCGCAAGATCAGTCATCAAGCCTCCTCCCTGCCTGCTAAAACCCCGCAATGTGTAGAGACCAAAGCCTCCTTTTCCTCCCAGAATTGTGCAGAGATGCCCCCCCGGTTTCCTCCCTCAAACGGGACTCACTGATCCCAAAAACTACGCAGATCTATCCTCTATGGTCCCTCTGTTGCACAGTCCTATCTTCCCTCAAAAAACTGTGCAAACCTGCCTCCCAGGGTCTCACTTTGCAGCTACCACTGATGATCTCAACTGAACAATCCTGCCTCCCAATGGCCTCTACGCAATTTTTTTTAGCAGTGAAGACTGTGCTCACAAGTTCCTCAGCCAAGCTTGAGTTGCGCTCTACATAGTCTCAGTGACCAATCTCCCTCCCTGTCATCTGGAACTGTGTAATGCACAATTGTTGGGCCCTCTTCCCAACCTGTCATTCGTTCCGTGCCCAGTCCATCGATAACAATGCATCATCTTAGACTAGGAGGTTTTGGGATTTGATGTCGTCCCGTCATGAGTGAGTTGTAGGAACAAGAACACTATTAGATCATGGTGAGACGATGAAGAAGGAAAAGGAGCGAACATGCTAGAAGACTCACATACAGTTGGACAAACAAAGAAGCTTATCAAGTACAAGCAAAGGGAACACATACATGCAACCACCTCCCAAGACCAAAGATCATTGAAGACCCCGCATCATCAAGCTATGCGGAAGAGAAGAGAAAGCACATCCAAGAACACATATATCATTCACCAGCAATAGTGGCTTGACATTGCCACCTCAGCAAGCTAATCATGTCAACATTGTCATGTCAAGTCATGTCATGAGGCCACATCACTACTATGAGCCATGTCTATTGTAAATCGCATGTAATGTAAAGTGGAAGTCAAATGGACACACATGAATATGAACAATCATGTCAGTTGAAAATTCATAGGAAGTTGAACAATCATGAGGATAGTTGAAGAGTCACAAGGGTCAAGCATCACCCTTGGTTATATATACCCCTCATTGTATGACCAAAGGACTTTTCACCTTGGCTCCTCCAACATAAAGAGTTTTCAATCAGTTCTTTGTAATTCATGTTTGTTTCACATGTACTATGATAATTGAATTATTTTGGTTGTTTTAGTACTTACCTTGTTGGGAATGTGCTGTATTGGTTATCACTGTTGTCTCATCCTTGTGGACTACTCCGCAGGATACTAGACAGACCTTCCTTGCTTATTGGTTATAACGACTATCACATCCGTTGTGGACTACTCTGTTGGATGGTGGATGGGTCTTCCCTTGTGCTTCGGTTTTAATGGTTGTCGCGTCCACTGTGGACTATTCTGCTAGATGCTAGAGAGACCTTCATGGTTTGCATGTGTCTCTTCCTGGGTGGTACTATTACCTCTCACTTAGAGGCTCACTTTTCTCCCCCCTTTTGCAGTAAGAGAACCTTGACACAGTTACATTACGCACTCACCAGGCACACTTACCTTGTTGTTTGAAGATACCAGTGTAACACTCTCATGCGCTAACAGCTAGAGCCAAGGCAAATCTCTAAGTATATGGCAACTGGGCCATTATACCGAATGGGACTCCTACACCAAACGGTGTGAGGTCTAGTCGGGACTTCATATCGGGAAGATCCCCTTGGTTGTCGGATTTCCAGCACCATTAACAAAATGGTGCTAGAAGGAGGGCCAAACAATAGGCTGTGCCCATAGAGTCTGGTTTGAATCTCTTATTTTGAAATGGATCTTCCCGAAATCACAATGACAAGATTTTTTTCTAAAGGGCTTAATTGTACCATCCCTGCGGAAGTTATTCATGATCTGTCCGGACTTAAGTTCGATGGTGAGAGTGAATTAACTTTTCATGAACATTTGTTTCAAGTTATCCATCTTTGTCTTCGTTACAAAGTAGGTTCCGAAGATGTCATGGCTAGATTACTCACCCTCACATTCAAAAGTCGTGTCAAACAATGGTGTCATACATTACCCATTGCTTCTATCCATTCGCTCGCGCAACTTACCAAGATGTTGTATAAAGCTTTCAATAAATATAACCACCAAGATGTCTGTGAAAGATTCTGTCATTTAAGAATGGAGCCTGATGAATCATTTGAGGATTTTGTGGATTGGTTCCTTCACCTCTATTGCGAAATCCCTGAAAAAATTGAACTCGCATTCCTTGAGAGAAGAGTTTGAATGCTTAGTTCATGTCTCCCTATATGGTGAGCCTAAACCTTCTGTTTTCACTTCTTCCCCAACTCTTGTGGATCATGAGGCACCTCAGATTGTAGAGGAGGAGCCTACTCTGGTACTACCTCGTTTGTTCCTTGTCCTCCTCCTTTTCTAGTCCCAATGTGCGTGCCTCCTTGTGGTGATCATGAAATCGGGAAATCTGCGAATCAAATCTCCAGCCCATCTTCTCATTCGTCTCCCGCTTCAATGGAGGAAATTCCAGAATCGCTCAAGAAGCCTACAACAAAGACTCACTCCTCCATTCTGCAAGAGGATGTCACCGTTCGCAACTCTAATCTTGAGAGTGACCCAGATTTTTGTTATCCTCTATCTTCTTTACATCATGACTCGCTTGATCAATCTGCTTCACTAGCCGGTTTTTCACATTCTCTTGATTCTCAAGTTGTTGGCTCAAATTGCGATTAGGTACAAAGCAGTCACATCATGTAGGTAAAGGAGCATAAAGGTGAGGACACTTTCAATTTTTCCTCTTTGTTTCAAAATTGTCTGCATCAAAACAATGAGTTTCCATTCTTGAACAATTCTCAATCTTCTAATCTCGACGGAAAATATAGTACAATCAATTCTTTTGATCAACCCTAGGCCTTGGGCAGTAATCATTCCAATGCTTTTGTATGTCGTGACGGATGCCCAAGCACATCAAATGATCTTTTGGTTCCTCATGAAGATTTTAATTTTAATCTAGAACCTGCTTTGGTCAAAGAAGATGTTCCTATTGAAACTTCCCCTTCACCTCTCTTTCCCTTGTGTCCTACCATTCGCAACACGTCCACTTGCAACGGAGATACTCCATGTTCTCTTGCTTCTTCATCTGATGAGTTATATCTTCGATTGACACAAGGCAGTGAGGCTGCCCATGATGAAAGTGAAAACAGTCAAATCACATAAAACTCTTCCCACCCCTCATCATCTCTTCTTTTGCATGAAGACAACTCTTCAAATTAGCTTGCTCATGAGATATCACCAATGTATTTATCTTTGAATGTACTATCAGAAGAGCCTCTTTAACTGAGTAATCTGATTGTCGTTCAAGCTAAAAAATCTAGTGAAACCTGTGACAAAGATGGGTTCCATCCGGAAAGCAGTTTTGAAATTAGCAACAACGACCACCCTCAAACCACACATGATCTGGTTCAAGCTTCAAAATGTGATTCTACAATTCTGGAAAGTTTCAGGACCTTCTAGGGAGTCAAGGCACTTCAACTTCTATTGATGGTTATGACAAGATCTCGCGACTCTAGTAAGCCCCCCGAACTAAATCAGATCTCGTTTCTCTCGCGCAATCCATTTATTTGCATGGTTTCATTTGATGTGGATTCCCGTGTAAAAAATGTTTGGTATTATGGGTGTGATCTCTCAAATTTTCAAAATTTCACTTATGAACGAATTCACGAATCTGTTGCAGTTCATTCATCTTCATGCAAACCTCTCACATCAAACTCGGGTTGGGAATGTCCATCTCTCATGAAGTCATGGAATTGTGAAGTTGATCATCTCAAAAACTATCCTTTCCCATAAGAATCATACTTATCGAATTTCTCCCTTAATGGTCAGCTCCTCGGACTCCTTGTGAATCTTGTATTGCAAATTTGTCCTCTCATCACACTAGAAATCTCCCTGTGTGATGATGAACAAACAAGTTGGCAAGCGATCAAGTCCTTCTCCATTCATTATGCCTCAATTGTCCCCATGCATTCGTGGTGCTAGCATCCCTTTTAAACTCTTTTGATGACTATGATGCTTGTACAATTTTTCACTAGTTGCAGGAAGGTGGTTTGTCATGTCTGGCTCACAAGGAACTTGGTCCAATCATTCACAACATTCACAAGATTGTTCAAATTAATTTTTCTACATTTATTGCAAAATGGGAATCCAATGCTTCAATTAACTCATCTAATCATTTATCTATCTTGGGTGGTTGTCATTCAACTTATCATTTTCACATGAGCACATCTGATGACAGTTGTTTCACACTATTTGATCTTCGTTGTTCAACATCTTTCTATTCAAATTTCTGTCAAGCAGGGTGAGGCACTTTAGCCTTCGCTGATGGTTATGGCAAGTCCTCATTGTCTTGGCATGACTGTTGAGAATGATCAAATCTATTTTCCCATACAAGATTCCCATCATGATCCCGTCTCTTGAATAAAAAATTCATCCTTTCAAAGATCATGAGGCTTTCCAGACGGTCGTCATGAATTTTATGATCCAATCACTAAATGGCTGGAACAATCTTACTTGGCAAACTTTGTTGCAAGCAACAAGTTTCAATCCTTCCTCGCACTTGCTAAGAAGCTCGGTGCAGATGAGGACACATCCGCAAGAGGCTTCCGAGGTTTGTTAAATAATGGTATTCATCGAAAAGGTAAGCATGTGGATTGGGTAAAAGTAGTGGTTGTGATACATCTTTCTACCCACAGGCAAGACCTTCCTTTCCTTGTGCAAGTTTTTCAAGTTTTCATATCTTATGTTCCACATCAATTTTTATCTGTTTTAATCGTTCATATCTTTGTGGATGTAGGTCGGGAACAATCACGATGGCTTCACTGGAAATTTCATTTTACGTGACCCTGACCTTCTAGCTGTTAGGTTATGAGTAGGATTAACTGCATCTTAGTTTTCCCTTCCTTGCACTCATCTTTCACTCGTTCCCTGTAGTTCTTCCTTGTTTTCTTATTCTAGTTCTACATCATGTTTGCTTTAGTCATTTTGTTCTCTTCCTTTTGATTTTGTTTCTTGGTTCTATGTCTTCTGTCTTTTTTCTTTGTTTCCTTCGTTCTTGACTTTTCCTTTTGTTCCCATTACGTGAATAAGTGTTGTGCCTTACTGCGTTGTGGCTTTTGAATGTGTATTTGGCTAAAGTCCAAAGAGACTTGTGACACTTGAATATTTGGCCAGTCTTGTGTCTGGCTTCTTTGTAATTGGTTGTATCTTTTGGCTGATGAAGTCCTGATGGAAAATACGATCTATCTGTAAGGACAACTTTGGTCCAACCATGAACTTGTGTCCAGTCTGGGAACCTCATGCTTATACTCAATTTTCTGCTTTGGTTTTCAATCTTATCCAACTAGTAGAAATGGAGAAGGGGAAAATCTAAATGAGCAAACCTAAATCAGAGGTCTTTATATGCTTCTCTGAAGGAACAACCTCTCCTGCTCTCAATAAGTCGGGATCCCTCTTCTGCCCCAAAAATAAATAAGTTCCGATGCACAGTTCTCTTTAAAAAAATAAATAAAGGCAAAAGAAGAGAAAGTCTCCCTGCGTAGAGAGGTGAAGCAGGCAACTCCACCAAGGTACTATCTAGGCTCGCTAGTAGTGGAGCAATGCTTGTGTTCCTGTGTGACTCCGCCGAGGTATGTTGATTTCTAGTAGTATCGGATATGCTCTAAGCCTCAAAATTTGCAGGGAGGCTTGGACACATGAATTCCAAAATACCTAGAAATTGTTTTGGAAAATTCCACCTGGAGACAATTTTATTAAAATAATTAATTATTTTTAATGGGTGCCTAAGTCTAAACTTAGGAAATTAAAATAATTAAAGGGTATTAATCTAACTGTGGGTAAAACTTCTAGAAGAAGACAAGGATCAAGCCAAAATGATCTAAGCCATTAATTAGAATCTAATCTGGGTTGTTGGTTCTCAACGATAAGATTATAAAAGGAGGCTTGATGGGAATTTGCAAAATACATCAAGTGGGAGATCAGAGATTGAATTTCTGAAGCAGCGCAGCAGTTGCCAGAGAGAAGATCGAAGTGATTTCTTGCAGAGAGGGGCAGGGATAGTTCCGGTTGGAGATTTTTCCTGATCCAGGAATACTCAACAGAGGAGGCAGAGAGACATCCAGCAAAGGCAGCACTGAGCCAGAGACACTGACAGAGGGCCACGCGGAACCTCAAAGGGAATCTGCAAATTTATTGGAGAATCAATTGCTAGTGCCAAAAGCTGGGGTGTGAGACCGGGAGGGCAGAAGTCGAAGTCTCAGAGGAAAATCGATCAAGCCGGAAGGAGTGACACAGACCCCAGCTATGACACAGGGCCTACGCAGTGATTGCGTAGAGACTGAGCAGAGGCAGCTAGTGGCTGGCCATTCAGTGGCTAGATCAGCCAGGACCTCCAGTGATAGTGTGAGGTAATCTCACTCATCTCTCTGTCAGTAATATTCTCTGTACTAGATAGCCAGCAAGGCATCCAGAGATTGTTTTAAAAAAAACTACTACTTAATAATACAAACCCTCAATTGCTACACTTGTTTTCCCGCATTGGGTTTTTCTGGGGACATTTGTCCAAAAATAACAGTGTCATTGTGTTGTGTATTTCTTTCTTTCTCAGTTTCTTGTTTCCGCATATTATTTAAAGTTGTGAAGGTTGCAGTTGTATTTACTTCAATATTTACAGTATAACATAGTAAATAACTTGCATGGATTAACAAGTAGAAGAGGTAATATCAGTTTGATGCAGTAGGGATTCCAGTCTAGGAATTTTCACAAGGTACTGTCCAGGCTTGCTGGTAGCAGAGCAACACCAGAGATGAAAAACTACACTCTGAAAATATTAAGCTCGCGAGCTAAACTACCCTTCCCAATTAGAAACACTGTGATCTAGCTGAAACTTATGTTGTGTTCAAACTGAAAAGGTACAAAGGGGACCATACCTGTCCATGGGGTAAGTGGGGAAGAGAAAGTAATCTGCACGATGAATCAATACTCCCTAAAGGACCAAGGCCCTATACTAAAATGAACCAAGACAAAGAAGTTGGTATTCAACCAGTGTGTCGCTAAGTGTTGTAGCGGTTGCAACACCCTCCAAAATTTTGGCCTAAACTTAAATTTCAGAGCCTACTATGGATCCTGTGATCAATCATTCCTTAGTCACTTATAGGTAAGATGATGATATCAATATCCTCTCTTTGATTTTAAGAGTCGTTCACGCTTTTATATTTATATAGTAAGTGTCATCTTTGGGCATGGGGATTATCACTTGTCATGCAAAGGGAAGTTTGTTTTGTTTCAAGGGGAAATTTTTGCGAGAATGGGTTGTCCTCACCACACAGACATGTTTTGCACTCATCTCGCGCACTCTTGCACAAGTGTCACATTTATCCTCTCAAATTCTATCATCGGAGCCGCACTTGTTGTAAGCTGCCAGAAAGGTTGTTGCATTGAGCAAAGTATATTTTTATATGTTATGGATGGTCTATGTTGTATCACTAAGTGTTCAAGTGTGTGATTGTAGTCAAGTTTTATCATTGTTCCATCGGTTCCATTGATCCCACACTTAACCAAATTCTAGAGTTTCCCTAACAACCTAGCCTCATCCAGCTTTCTTGAACTACGCACTTCACATCTACAACCCTCGAGCTTTTTCCTTGCCTGCTGGAACCGCGTAATGCGTAGAAAGCCCAACCTCCCTTGGCAACCAAAATTGCGCAATGGCTTTCTCTAGTGTCCTTCCCTCAACCGGAACCCACCGTCTCCAAAAACTGCGTAGTTTTGTCCTTCTGGCATCTCAGTTGCCCAGTCTGCCTTGCATCCTGAAATTGCGTAGATGTGTCCTCCTAGGGCCTCATCCCGCAGTAGTCACTGCCCACTAAAACTATGCAATTGTGTCTCTTAGTGGCCACGAAGAAGGATGACATGCTAGATGACTCTCAAGGAGTTGAGGAGAAAGATAAGTAGACCAATGAACCCAAGGTATGATAGAAGATTGGGACCGCATGAAGACTCCATTTGATGGATAACCCTTCGGAGGGTAGGTATGGAAAACAAAGCACATATTTTGAAATACGCCTCTTAGTGTAGCTTGAAGGACTGCTTGTCATATTATTATGTCTTCAATGACATGCATGGTTGCAAGCACTGAAAGCCATTTCATGTGTTTCCTCTAGGTGTCTTGCTCCCTTTCGCTTGTTGGATCAATTGTCGTCTTTTGGCATAATGGTTGTTATGTCATGTTTGCGAGCCTTTCTAGTGACCACAAAGGTTGGTCTTTATGTATACCAGTTGTCCTAGCCCTGTAAACACTTGTCGCACTCATACACAAAGTTTTAAGCACTGCCGCACAAGTGTCGTCACGATCGTCCTAAGGTCTATCTCAAGTATCGCACTTGCCGCTTTTAGTTCTAGAGAGTCTCATAGAGGGTAATTCTTTGTCTTGTTGTTCCGATGGTCTATGTTGTCATGTCGTCCAAGTACGCTAAGTGTGTGATCACAATGCCAAGTTCCTCATAAGTTCATTTGCCTCCCACACTTAGCCATTTTGCATGAAAATCCTTCCAACCAGACTACTCTCTTCATCGGACCCTGATTGAGCTCCACACTTCACAGTCTCAGCCCTCAATGATGTTGCTTTTCTGCCTTGAACTGCGCAGAGACTATCCCCTAGGGCAGTTGCAATGCATGGAGACTATGCCCCAGGGCAGTTCCACTGCGCAATCCCAGAGTTGAGCAGCCTGCCTTCCTTCCCAGAATTGCGCAGAAGCTGCTACAAGCCCAACCTGAACTGCGCATTTCACAAGATCAGTCATCAAGCCTCCTCCCTACCTATTGGAACCCCGCAATGCGCAAAGACCCAAGCCTTCTTTGCTTCCCAGAACTGCGTAGAGATTTCCACCTAGTGTCCTCTCTCAGTTAGGACTCACTAATCCCAAAAAATGTGCAGATTTGTTCTCTATGGTCCCTCTGCTGCCCAGTCTTGCCTTCCCTCAGAAAACTGCACAAACCTACCTCCCAGGGTCTCACCTTACAACTGCCACTAATGATCCCAACTGCACAATCCTGCCTCCCAGTGGCCTCTACAAAAATTTTCCCAGCAGTAAAGATTGTGCTCAGGAGTTCCTTAGCCAAGCCTGAGTTGCACTCTGCGTAGTCTCAGTGACCAGTCTCCCTCCCTATCACCTGGAACTACACAATGCACAATTGTTGGGCCCTCTACCCAGCCTATCATCTGTTCGTGGCCCAATCCATGGATAACAATGCATCATCTTAGACTAGGAGGTTTTGAGATTTCATGTTGTCCTGTCATGAGTGAATTGCCGGAACATGTACACTGTTAGATCATGGTGAGATGACGAAGAAGGAGAAGGAGTAGACATGCTAGAAGACTCACTTACAGCTACACAAACAAATAAGCTTATCAAGTACAAGCAAAGGGAACACATGCATTCAACCACCTCCCAAGACCAAAGATCATTGAAGACCCAGCATCATCAAACTATGTGGAGGAGAAGAGAAAGCGAATCCAAGAACACATCTATCATTCAGCAGCAACAACGGCTTGACATTGTCACCTAAACAACCTAGTCATGTCAGCAGTGTCATGTCAAGTCATGTCATGAGGCCACATAACTACTATGAGCCATGTCTATTGTAAATCGAATGTAATGTTAAGTGGAATTCCAATGGACACACACAAATATGAAGAGTCATGTTAGTTGAAAAGTCATATGAAGTTGAACGATCATGAGGATAGTCGAAGAGTCACAAGGGTCAAGCATCACCCTTGGTTATATATACATCCTCATTGTATGAGCAAAGGACTTTTCACCTTGGCTCCTCCCACAAAGCATAGAGAGTTTTTAGTCAGTTCTTTGAGGAGTGGAGTGGCTCCAATGTCCCATTACTGACACTAGTGATGTATGATGTACATATGTGTCTTGGAACTTTTGCTTAATACAGAACCCTGTTTAGTCTAGCATGTTTTCATGCATGTCTTGTGGATGTTTATAAGACTATTCTTTCGGCATTTGTAATTCATGTTTGTTTCACATGTACTAAGATAGTTGAACTATTTCGGTTGTTTTAGTACTTACTTTGTTGGGAATGTGTTGTATTGGTTATCATCACTGCCTCATCCTTGTGGACTATTCCGCAGGATACTAGACAAACCTTCCTCACTTACTAGTTATAACAACTGTCACATTCGTTGTGGACTACTCCACTGGATGGTGGATGAGTCTTCTCTTGTACTTTGGTTTTAACAGTTGCCGCATCCGTTGTGGACTATTACAGACCTTCCTAGTTCGCATGTGTCTCTTCCTGGGTGGTACTATTACCTCTCACTTAGAGGCTCACTTTTCTCCCCCCTTTTGCAGTAAGAGAACCTTGACACAGTTACATCATGCACTCACCAGGTACACTTACCTTGTTGTTTGAAGATACCAGTATAACACTCTCATGTGCTGACAACTAGAGCCATGGCAGATCTCTAAGTATATGGCAAATGGGCCTTTATACTAGATGGGACTCCTACACCAAACGGTGTGAGGTGTCCCCCCAATGACTTCATATCGGAGAGATCCCCTTGGTTGATGGATTTCCAACACCATCAGCAGGAGGCAATTATTATTTTATTGGAAAGGCGGCAAATTATTATTTTATTTAAATGGCGGAAAAAAAGTGAGAAATGGCACCCGCCAATAAAATAATAAGGAAAAAGGGAGAATCTAGAATCTAAGGGGAGGCAACATGAATAATTATAAAAGGAGGAAGAGCTCAATGACAATTCATTCTATTCCTATCATTTTTATTTGACATTGAGAATAAACTCAAGCAAGTTTCAAGAGATTCAAGTGAAACTCAATGCTAATTTCGGTGGACTTCAAGTGCCACCCTTGTTAGCTCTTAGGGAAGATCATCTCAGATCTTCCAATTGTGCCTATTGTAGGGAGTCTTCATTGTTGAAGGAATTTTTTTGCAGGTGCCTTCAGCAGGAGTTTGTTGCAAGGTTTAGTAAATTCCCAAAAAGGGTCAAGCTTTCTATTTTGGAGCAGAATGAATTTAGAGAGGCCAAGCATTATTTTCCTTCCAAAAATTGAAGCCAATTCAAATAGCAAATTCAGAGATCAGTGGTTCATACTTGAGGCTGTATTCTTCAGGTGAACCAAGAGTTTTAAGAGTCAATCCTTCCCAAATTTTCAGAGATTCCATCAAACAAGAGATCGGATTATACAAAAGAAGGGAAGTCAAATTATTTGTGCAACAACAGTGGATTTATGAGGCCGAATTTTTGCATCATTTAGGAGATTTGAATCACTGATAACTTGTTCCAGAATTAATGCCCATTGGGCTGCCATTTTATTGCTGAAACGGAATTATCATTTCAAAAGAGAATAGGGAGGTCCGAATTGTGTATATCACCAGCACTTAATCTTCAAGGCCTAATTATTTAAAGTAGCAATGTTGCATGAAGTTTAAGACATAAATTTCTGATATTTCTGCCAAGGAGAAGGGGCTGCATTTTCACAGAACTCCAGCGACCAGAATTGAAGGAAGAAACCAGCTGTCACTTCCAAATCTGAAATTTATCCCATGGGCTGAGTCCATCATAGTCCAGGCAAAGTATTGATAAGAGGAAGTGTTGTAGAAATTTGGTAGTGAAGGAGGACGATTCATTCTCTGTGCATCCAAGACCCTTTTACAAGTCTATCTTTTTATCAGTTTGGGAGCATGTTCCAGTGAATTTTTAGAGGTTGCATATAAACTGTTTGTGGAAAGGTATCACAGAGAATATGGCAGTGTGCATACTTCAATGTCAAAGGTACCTTGTAGCGTGTTTATGGCTGTAGTAGAAGGTTAAGGACAAAGAAATAAATGAAGACTGATATTTGAGAATCTTCTTGCTGAGATAAATGTACAAGGTTCACTAAAGTCTTAATCTGTCATTCACTGTATTTAATTATGTATAGTTAACTATATGGCTGCCCATGTTTAGAATTATTATCATCTAGAGTTGTATCAGCAGTGAATGGTACATTTATGGGTTTACAAATAAAGTATGTTCAGCTATTTGAAACATTTCCATTGTTGCAATGATCTTTGTACATGACACTTGAGACAAAATATTAAATTTACACCTACAGCAGTTGGTACCTAATTGTTGACAAAACACTTCATTTAAAAATTAACAAACACTGAAAATTATAGTGGACAATCTTACAAAATTTTAAGAGAGAACATTACATTGGTATCAGAGCTAATGCTCTTGGCCATCTGTGGGTCTAAAACCAGGCAGTATCAAGAAAGAGGAGGGAATTCCAGGATGTTTTCAAATCAAGAAAATTTTGCTCAGAAATTGGATGAATACAGTGACGCTCCTAAAGATGACAAAACTTATGGAAGCATGGGTATCATCACAGGTAGCAAGGAAGAAAAATGTTTGCAGGTCCAAAGAAAAAAATGATATGAAAGGATTATTGACTCATGATGCAGCTCTTGTAGTTGAAAAGGGAGTCCAAAATCATGGTATAGACAGTGTCAGAGATAGCCTAGCAAATAAGTCACCGCTTACCGATGAATTTAATCATAGGCCTTTTTCTTAGTTACCAAACAACATAGATACAAAATTTAATCAGGGAAAGACCCACTACATGGAGATGATTCCTAAAATCGAGAATGATGAGGATGCTATACATGATGAGCTACCTATGGAGGGGCAGCTCGTGACTCATGTTGATGGGCAGCTCGTGACTCATGTTGAGCCGAGGGGCAGCTAGTGACTCATGTTGAGCCCATAGCAGATGAGGATGGACAGTGATCTTTTGGGCCAGCCATTGATAGGGAGCAGACAGATGCAAAGGCAGCCAGCAGAGCTGTAATACGTCCCGATAGTAGCTCTCTTCAAGCATACATAGATGGGGCTTGCAGCACTATTGGGTTACCTATGCACATTGGAGAGAAAGAGAGGAATAGTTACCTAGTCAGATCTCATGGGTTGACCAGGACAGTGGGATGAGGCGACATGAGTAGTGCAGGGCACAACATTCGCATGTTGAGGTTGTTGCATGTAAGGGTACACGTGCATTCGATCTTGCCCTTGGGGTTGGATGGTGAGAGATTCTGAGTT
This sequence comes from Pinus taeda, assembly GCA_000404065.3. NCBI lineage: Eukaryota > Viridiplantae > Streptophyta > Pinopsida > Pinales > Pinaceae > Pinus > Pinus taeda. Next base: position 25,445 of record APFE031627311.1, on the reverse strand, counting down.
GGTACTCGGAGTTGTGGGCTAGACTTATGGAGATGGTCATAGTCCAAGGTGAAGCTTAGCAAGAGCTCTCAGGCATTGAGGGTATTGGAGGCCCAGGTTGTCATTGGGATCCAGGTGGGGTTTCCTATCAAATACCAGAGATGCGGGATGGCTATGGCATCAATGAGATAGTTGACCAACTGACTGAGTGCATACATTCCCGAGGGGAATTCCAGTCGGTGCTAGTGGACAATCAATTTATGGATAGACTTCTTGGGCTGTCTTTGTATGATGGTTGTACATGGGATCACAAGATGATACACATATGTTAGAAGGAGTTTGTAGGAGAAGGTGGCATCGATAGGCCACCAGATAGGGCATCATATGGAAACAATGCTCTCTCATTGATGTATTGGGAACCGAAGCTACTGAGGTTCTACACGGTAGTGTTATTCCCAATTGCATGTGAGGAGTTGGGCCATGCAGGTCTACCTGGGAAAATGAGGTGTAGATTGTTGAATTTCGACGACCTTGGGTCTAGGATAGAATCTTAGGATCTCTGATGCTACCAAACCAAGAATCTCAACAGAACTACTTTGCACAATAGAAGATATAAAGTAGTAAAGCACACATGCACAAGTATAGACAACTTTTTACAAAATATTGTACAAATATGTACAACCCAATCTTTGTTATATTGAACCAATTTGAATAGTACAATAGTCTAGGGAATACAAGACACAATGAAAATCTCGTTGTAGTCTCTATGTCGTATCTCATCCTGTCAGTACTTTGCTCCCGTTCTGCTCTCTAGATGCCCCTTAGTCCATCAAAGGAAAACAAATAGAGTCTTTGGGCTAATCCTACAATGAACATGGGCTAATCCAATCTACTCTTCTAGGTTGGCCAACACTTGAGCTCCAATATGCCAATCTTGCAGTCACTTATGTCCATCAAAGTGTTGCACATTAGGCTCCAATCTTCACCCAACCTTCAGCTGTCACACTTCCTTTAGGACTACTTGTCAAGGGCTACTTTGGGTAGCCAACACGCTTCCCTCCACCAATTCAATGGCACCCAATCCTCCACTGCAAGATCTGCTTCTAGGATAGGCTTACATCCACCAAGATAAACCCTCCAAATGACTCCCACAGGCTGCAATAACTCTATCCACACTAGGACACGATCCCCAACATCAAATCAACCCAAAACACATCATAACATACCTCTATTTTAGGACTGGTATACTGCAATATGAATTTGGTCTTGGTTAGGGTTGATAACATACTATTGCGGTCCCTTATCTTACCTTCCAGACCTCCTCCAAGGTTGTGGTCTTGTTCTTCCTTGCACCTGGTGTTTAGGAATGCATTCTAGGAAGAGTCTTAGCTTAGGTTAGGCCTCCCAGCCCTCTCCTAACTACCCAAAACTCCTCCAAATCTCTATGGCACCCTACAATAACCCTTAACACCCTTCAACTAGGCCTTTCGGCCCCATGCAAGGAGACTAAACTCTGCAAATCTCAAATAGAGGTACCCTACAACAAATCTACACCTCAAACAACCCTTATAACCTCTCTCTATATTGCGGCTTCTCTTGCAATAAACTCGGACCTGTGGTGAAGGTGAAACATGCCCAAAACAACCCTAAAACCTCCATGCCTTGTCCTCCTTTGCCTGCGGCTATCTCAAAGATGAAATGATGATGATTTGATGTTCTTGGATGAGTAAAAATGATCACATTCACCTTGTATTTATAGACTTTACAAGGGCTCCACGAATTTGTTGAAGAGACATCTCCCTTGGACCAATTTGACTCAAGCCTACATGACATAATTGTCTAATAATTAATTGTCAACTTCAAAATTCATAACTCATCAAGGACATCTCGAAATTCGACGATTCTTGAAGCTTTGGATTCTCCTCGCTGTCCTCTATCATCTCCATCCATCACATCCAAAATGCCTCATGGTTTTGGCCCAAACCTCGATGGGTGCAAAACCCCAACATTGGGTTATAAGCCCACAAATGACTTTGTGGTGCTCCAACCTCCAAACCTTGAACCCTAGGGCTTGGAGTACCTCCCAAGCTACTCAAAAATTAACACTCCCTCTTAGCGAGGGAGATACTTCCAAAACTAGGAAGTAACTCACCGTCATCATCACTATTCGCAACACTCGCCCGACTCTTGGTGCTCACCACTACAGCAATCCCTATAGCATGAACTATGCCTCTCTCAAAAGTGCCATTGTCCTTAGAAGCATCCTGCTTCTTCTTCTTCTCCTGTATCACTTTCCAATCCCTCCATGATTCCTTCTTGGCAGATGTGGAAGCACCCTTTCTCCCCACTGACCATGCACTCTTCTTGGGCTGCAAAGTCTCGCTCTAAACCTGCAAACTCCCACTAGAACTTGACTCCCTCTGAGCCTCTAGAATCTAGACCTTCTTCTCAGGAACCTATACCTTCCCCTCAGAAGCATGCACCTGCAACTGTTTCTCTGGAACTCCAACTGTTCCGCTTTCTTCTTCTTCCCATGATCCATTGGCTTGCTCATCAGCTTGTATAGGCCATGCTCTCTAACTCCAAGCACAATACCTACGGAGCTAGAGCCTCTAGGACTGAGTCTTGCCTTCCCATCCTGGAACAAGACCTCAAACAACTTCTTCTTGATCATCGAGACAAATATTACGCTATATCTGAGTCCTAGTACAAATTGTACATCCTGGACCCGCATCACCCGTCCTGTCTCCATCCTGAATGGCACATTTCCTGATCCTCATATCTCCTTCTGACTCTTGTCGCCCAACACCATGTGAAACTTCGAGTCCCACTCAGCTAGAGTCTGGAAAACCTCCTGTGACCCTATCATATGTTTCGATGCACCACTATCCACATATCATCCATCTTCATCGATAGTATCTTGCGACAAATGAGAGATCATAGCAAAGTCCTCCTCTTCCAACCTCCTGGTGAGAGAATCTATCTCAGCAAAGGTGGCAACACCGGCGACCTGCTTCCCTTTCTTCTTCTTTTCATCTTCCATCTTCTTCTTCAGCAGACATCTCAACGAAAAATGACCCATCTCACCACAGTTAAAACACTTGTCTTTACTCAAGTCCTTCTTCCGCTTACCATTCATTCGTGTTGCAAGTGCCACGTCATCATCAAAAGTCTTCTTCTTTGGCTGAAGATCCTCGTCTCGCAACTCTACCTGAATGAAGTCGTCCCACAGCCTATTCCAGTATGGCAACGATCCCCTTTATGAAGGGCTTCCATTCCTTGATGAACCCTTTCAAAGCAATCCTCACAATATCACAATCTGAAATAGGGATGTTGATTTGGGGTAGCATCGGATGTGCTCTAGCCACGAAAATTGGTGGAGAGGTTAAAGCACATGGGATCTCCAATACTCAAAAATGGTTTGGGTAGAATCTAACCAGTTTGGGAGATATTAAAATAATTAATATTTTTAATGGAGTCCCTAAGTCTAAACTTGGGGAAAATAAAATATTAATGTGAATTAATATAAAATTGAGTTAGAATGGTCCAAAAGTCATGGATCAAGCTAGATCTAATCTTAGTCGTTGATTAGGGACTTAATCTTGTCGTTGAATTGTCAACGAAAAAAAGTATAAGAGGAGGCTTGAGGGTCACTTGGAGAACACACCGAGTTGATCAAGAATTCAATTTTCTGGGGCAAGGCTTGCCAAGGAAATCGAAGGAGTGATCTGAGTTGCAACTGAGGGGTAGTGAATAAAATAGCAGAGAGGCAGAGATAGTACTGGGAGCATTAGCGCAAAAGCTGGGAGAGGGTTGATGCAGAGCCAACTAGAGGCCACGCAGAAGCAGCCAAAGACCACACAAAGGCAGCTAGGAGTTGCACAGAGCCTGAGGAGGGCCAGCATGGGAGACGTAGAGGCTCCAGAGGCTGACGTAGAGCCCCGAGAGGCTGACACTGGGCCAGAGAGGCTGACGCAGACCCTAGAGGTTGACACTGGAAGATTTAGTGGGGCAGATTAGGGCTGATATCTGTCTCCAACTGAGAGGTACTACTGCCGAGGGCATTCTTTGTTGGGTGAGCCAATTCTGGCACCCAGATTGTATTTTGAAACTGCTTAATAATAAAACCCTCATATAGTTGCACTGGTTTTCCCACATTGGGTTTTTCCAAAGACATTAGTCCAAAAATAACAATTTCACTTGTGTGCTTGTTTTCCCTTCAGTTGATGATTTGTATGTGTTGAGACTGTACTTGTATTTATTTTTAGTATTTACATGGTAAATAACTTGTTAATTAACAGAACAAGTAGGAAGAAATAAATCAGAAAGTACAAAAAGGATTTCTAACAGTTAGACTAAGAAATTCCAACATGGTATCAGAGCGTGGTTGCAGATCACAGGATAACTGAGGGCATTAGCCGAGCAAAGTAGCAGCAATAGAAACAGTTGTCTTGAGTGACAGAAGTTGTTCCTAGCGGAAAAGCAGCAAGGAAGGGATGACGTGGTGCCTGCTTCATTAGTTCAAGCCGGGAAGAGGATCAACGCAGTGGCAGAGAGGAGCAGACCTGACCTACACAATGCCCGGTCACCTTTCTTAGTTAGGAAGGATTGACGCCCGTGGCCAGGAGGTGCAGATTTTGCTGGTGCTGGGATTATGCAGAGCCTAGAGGCTCTAACCTTCAGTTTGTTGGGGAATAGGAGGTTGTGGGTAAGTTGCGGAGTGAAGTTGGTGGGGTACTGTAGTCAGAAAAGTACATAACGGGGCAAGACGAACGAGGAGGGAGTTGCTTCCAAGGATTTCTAGCCAAGAAATCTAGATGAGTGGTGCAGCTGCACTAACGATCGGAGTGGAGGCATCTCAACATTGGCAGAGGGGTTTCTAGGATGGAAATCGAGGCTCAAAGGGAGTCGTACCGAGAACTTCTAAGAGGGAAGTAGAGAAACTCGAAAGAGTTGAAAGAGGAACAGCGAAATGACTATGAATGGGGTAAGAGATCAGGATAGACTGGATGGAGCCTCAAACTTCTTAATCTAGAAGGCTAGGATCTTGTCTGTTCTAGACAGGAATTGTCTCAAGCACTTTGCCTTGAACACAATAGCAATCTCAGTTGACCCGGCTGAAAAACGAAAAGTACGAGGAGGCAATGGCGAGGGCCGAGAGCATCATCCTTGACGGGGTCAAGGACCATGTAGTACCACATATTGCCAAAAAGGACACGACAAATGCGATGTGGGAGGCCCTGACGAAATTGTATTAGCATACTTCCGTGTAGAGGAAGATGCTACTAGAAAATCAGTTGCAGTCATACCAAAGGAAGAAGGGAGAATCGATAGACACCTTCCTTGGTCGATTGAAGGAGATCCGGGATCAGCTGACTTCCATAGGGGCCACGCTGGATGGGGAGATGTTGGTGAGGACCACATTGAACGCAATCTCAGAGGATTTGGAGATATTTGTCCAGAGCATAATGGGCAGGTTGACCCTTCCAGATTGGGAGGAACTGTGGGTGGCTCTTCGTCAAGAAGAGATTAAAATGCTAACCAAGGCAGGAAGCAACAACAAGGGGGTCAGAATCAAGAAGGAGGAAGAGGAGGATGCTACCCTAGCATCTGAGGGAAAGCATGAGAAACAGAAGAAGAAGGACCTCTCCAAGGTCAAATGCTTCCACTGTGGCGAACTGGGTTACCATGCAAGCCAGTGTCCGAGGAAGAAGAGCAAGGGAGAGGCTTCTGAGACCAAGGTTACGCCGGCAAGGGCGGAGAAAGAAGTGGAGACAGATGATGATTGTGCCATGAGTGCTCATGTGCCACTTGAGAGGAAGTGGGGAGACTTGAGCTATAGTCAGGCAGACTATAAGCGATGAGGGGCAGAATCCTCGAGGTACCTAACCTCTTGGATTATACCTGCTACGAGAGCCCCGTAGAGGAGTAGCAGGACTGGTGGATGTTGGTAGAGACAGATGCAGATGGAGCGACAGAGGGAGCTACAGTGCAAGGGTACCAGGACAGCGTGAAGCAGCAGTGCAAGATGGATAGAGTTGTTGCAGCAGCGCAGAGGTCAGAGAGGGAGCACTTGTCAGTGACAGAGGGAGCTTCAACATCGGGAGTGTTTCTAGCCTGACAGAGATGTCAGAGTTGGGAGATCAGTTAATTTCTTCTCAGTAACTGAGTTGCAGTGCAACAGTTAGTAGTGGCAGTGCTATGGGAAACACGATGCAACATGATGAGAGGGGTTGTAGTGCAGATGCAACAGTGGCAGTGGCAGGGCCATGGGTAGTAGTACATGATGCAGCAGTGCAGAGGATGTTGGGCAGCAGGCCTAGCATCAGCACAGGGACCCATGCCGGATGATCAGGGTGATGCTCAGTGAGGAGTATTACTAGAGCACAATCCTCGCTAAGAGTGAGTGTTGATTTGGGGTAGCACCAGATGTGCTCTAGCCACGAAAATTGGTGGAGAGGCTAAAGCACATGAGATCTCCAATACCAAGAAATGGTTTGGGCAAAATTTAACCAATTTCAAAGATATTAAAATAATTAATATTTTTAATGGAGTCCATAAGTCTAAACTTAGGGAAAATAAAATATTAATGCGAATTAATATAAAACTAAGTTAGAATGGTCCAAAAGTCATGGATCAAGCCAGATCTAATCTTAGTCGTTGATTAGGAACTTAATCTCGACCGTTGAATTGTCAACGAAAAAAGTATAAGAGGAGGCTTGAGGGTCACTTGGAGAACACATCGAGTTGATCAAGAATTTGATTTTTTGGGGTAGGGCTTGCTGAGGAAATCGAAGGAGTGATCTGAGTTGCAGCTGAGGGGCAATGAATGCAGTAGCAGAGAGGCAAAGATAGTACTGGGAGCATCAACGTAGAAACAGGGAGAGGATTGATGTAGAGCCAACTAGAGGTCACGCAGAAGCAGCCAGAGGCCATGCAGAGGCAGCCAGGAGCTACGTAGAGCTTGAGGAGGGCCAACGTGGGAGATGCAGAGACTCCAAAGACTAATGCATAGCCCCGAGAGGTTGACACTGGGCCGGAGAGGCTGACGCTGGGCCGAAGAGGCTGATGTTGGTCCAAAGAGGCTGACGCAGACCCTAGAGGTTGATGCTGGGAGATTTCATGAGGAAGATTAGGGCTGATATCTGTCTCCGACTGAGAGGTACTACTGCTAAGGGCATTCTCTGCTGGGTGAGCCAATTCTGGCACCCAGGTTGTATTCTAAAACTGCTTAATAATAAAACCCTCAGATAGCTGCACTGGTTTTCCCGCATTGGGTTTTTCAGGGGACATTAGTCCAAAAATAACGGTGTCACTTGTGTGCTTGTTTTCCCTTCAGTTGATGATCTGTATGTTTTGAGATTGTACTTGTATTTATTTTCAGTATTTACATGGTAAATAACTTGTTAATTAACAAAACAAGTAGGAAGAAATAAATTAGAAAGTACAGAAAGGATTTCTAACAGTTAGACTTAGAAATTCCAACAATGCACACTGACGACAACAAGCTCATCTTTGAACTGAGACAATCTCGTCAAATACGAAGTCACTCCTTCACCCTGTGTCATCTTGGTGGACTTTAACTTATCCTCCAATACTAGTACCCGGTTCTCATTCTAATTCTAGAACAAATTCTGAAGATCCATCCACATCTCATATGTAGTAATCTTCCCGGACAAATGATCCTTTCCTTCCATGGACTATAGTTGGACAACTCCTCCAACCTATCATCATACCGGAGACCAGCTTGCAACTTTGACATTGTAGTGAGACCTTCACCTACAATGTGACCAACTCCCTCTTAAGTTGTACTTTGTTGTGGGCTCCGATGATTCACTATCTTCCAAAGTAGCTCAGACATGCTCTGATACCATGTTGAATTTCCACGACCTTGGGTCTAGGATAGAATCTTAGAATCTCTGACGCTACCAAACCAAGAATCCTAATAGAACTACTTTGCACAATGGAAAATATAAAGCAGTAAATCACACCTGCACAAGTATAGACAACGTTTTACAAGATATTGTACAAATATGTACAACCCAATATTCGTTATATTAAACCAATCTGAATAATACATCAGTCTAGGGAATACAAGATGCAATGACAATCTCGCTGTAGTCTCTAGGTCGTATCTCGTCCTGCTAGTCCTTCGCTCTCCTTCTGCTCTCTAGCTGCCCCTTAGTCCATCACAGGAAAACGCATAGAGTCTCTAGGAGGGTTGCCACCTATTGCAGCTGCAAGTCGCTTCAACTATAATGAACACAGGTTGATCCAATCTTCTCTTCTAGGCTGGCCAACACCTGATCTCCAATCTACCAATCTAGCAATCACTTTCGTCCATCAAAATGTTGCACATTAAGCTCCAATATTCACCCAACCTTCAGCTGTCATCCTTTCTCTACTGCTTATCAAGGGCTACTTTGGGTAGCCAACACACTACCCTCCACCAGTCCAATGGCACCCAATCCTCCAATAAAAGATCTGTTCCTAGGATAGCCTTGCATCCACCAAGATAAGACCTCCAAATGGCTCCCACAGGCTGCAATAACTCTATCCACACTAGGACACAATCCCCAACATCAAATCAACCTAAAACACATCATAACATACCTTTGTTTTAGGACTGTTCTACTGCAATATGAATATGGTCCTAGTTAGGGCTGATAACACACTGTTGCAGCCCCTTATCTTACCTTCTAGACCTCCTCCAAGGCTATTGTATTACTATCCCTTGCACCTAGTGTTTAGGACTGCATTCTATGAAGAGTCTTAGCTTAGGTTAGGCCTCCCATCCCTCTCCTAACTGCACAAAACTCTTCCAAATATATGTGTCACCCTACAATGGCCCTTAACACCCTTAAACTAGGCCTTTCACCCTTTGCAAGGAGACTAACCTCTGCGGCCCTCAAACAAAGGCACTCTGCAGCAAATCCGCACCTCAAACAACCCTTATAACCCCTCTCTTTATTGCGGCTGCCCTTGCAATAAACTTGGATCTATGGTGATGGTGAAACATGCCCAAAAAACCCTAAAACCTCCACGCCTTGTCCTCCTTTGCGTGCGACCAACTCAAATATGAAATGATGATGATTTCATGTTCTTGGATGAGTAAAAATGATCACATTCACCTTGTATTTATAGACTTTACAAGGGCTCCACGAATTTGTTGAAGAGACATGTCTCTTGGACCAATTTGACTCAAGTCTACATGATTTGATTGTCCAACAATTAATCGTCAACTTCAAAAATTCATAACTCATCAAGGACATCTCAAAATTCATCACATGTTCATCTATCATCTCCATCCATCACATGTTCAAAATGCCTCATGGTTTTGGCCAAACCTCGATGGGTACAAAATCCCAACCTTGGGTTCTAAGCCCACAAATGACTTTATGGTGATCCTACCTCCAAACCATGAACCCTAGGGCTTGGAGTACCTCCCAAGCCACTCAAAAATCAACACTCCCTCTTAGAGAGGGAGGTACTTCCAAGACTACGAAGTAACTCATCATCATCATCACTACTCGCAACATTCGCCCAACTCTTGGCACTCACCACTGCAACAATCCCTATAGCATGAACTACGCCCTCTCGGAAGAGTCACTATTACTGGAAGCATCCTGCTTCTTCTTCTTCTCCTATATCGCTTTCCAATCCCTCCATGATTCCTTCTTGGCAGATGTGGAAGCACCCTTTCTCCCGATTGACCACACGCTCTTCTTGGGATATAAAGACTCCCTCTGAATCTGCAAACTCCCGCTAGAACATGACTCCCTCTAAGCCTTTAAAATCTAGACCTTCTTCTCTATAACCTGTACCTTCCCCTCAGACGCCTGCACCTACAACTACTTCTTTGGAACTTGCACCTAGTCTGCTTGCTTCTTCTTCCCATGTTCCATAGGCTTACCCATCAGCCTGTATAAACCATGCTCTCTAACTCCAAGCACAATATCTGCGGAGCTAGAACCTCTAGGTCTGAGTCTTTCCTTCCCATCCTGGAACAAGACCTCAAACCCCTTCTTCTCAATCATCGAGATAGACATCACGCTATATATGAGTCCTAGTACAAAAAATACATCCTAGACCCGCATCACCCATCTTATCGCCATCCTGAATGGCACAACTCCCGATCCTCGGATGTCCTTCTGACTCTTGTTGCCCAACACCATGTGCAACTTCGAGTCCCATTCAGCTAGAGTCTCGAAAACCTATTGTGACCCTGGCATATGTTTCGATGCACCACTGTCCAATACCATCCATCCTTATCGATAGTACCCTGCAACAAATGAGATATCATAGAAAAGTTGTCCTCTTCCAACATCTTGTTGAGAGCATCTATCTCAGCAGAGGTGGCAACACCGACGACCTGCTTCCCTTTCTTCTTCTCATCATCTCCCGTCTTCTTCCTCTTCATACAACTCGATGAAAAATTACCCATCTCGCGACAATTAAAACACTTGAATTTACTGAAGTCCTTCTTCTGCTTACCCTTCATTCATGCTACAAGTGCCACGTCATCATCAAAAGTCTTCTTCTTTGGATGAAGATCCTAGTCTCGCAACTCTTCCTGAATGAAGTCATCCCACAACCTATTCCATTCTAGCAACGATCTCTTGATGAAGGGCTTCCATTCCTCGATGAACCCTTTCAAAAAAATCCTCACCATATCAGAATCTTAAATAGTCACATCGATGGCAATAAGATCATCTTTGACCTGAGACAATCTCGTCAGATACAAAGTCACTCCACCCGGTATCATCTTGGTGGACTTCAACCTATCCTCCAATACTAGTACCCGATTCTCGTTCTTATTCTGGAACAAATTCTAAAGAGCCATCCACATCTCATGTGCAGTGTTCTTCCCGAACAAATGAGGTATTAGGGGATCCTTCACACCATCAAGGATGATCAATCTCACCCTCGTATCCAAATCCTCGTACACTTCCAGCTCCTTTGGGTTAGTTGGGTTCTTGATGGCTTTCTCGACAAAATCCTAGATCCTTTTTACCTGCAAGACCAACTTGATCCTTTCCTTCCATGGACTATAGTTGGGCAACTCCTCCAACCTGTCCTCATACCAGAGACCAGCCTGCAACTTCGACATTGTAGTGAGCCCTTCACCTACAATGTGACCAACTCCTTCTTAAGTTGTACTTTGTTGTGCACTCTGATGATTCACTATTTTCCAAAGTAGCTCAGTCACGCTCTGATACCATGTTGAATTTCCACGACCTTGGGTCCAGGATAGAATCTTAGAATCTATGATGCTGCCAAACCAAGAATCTCAACAGAACTACTTTGCATAGCGAAAAATATAAAGCAGTAAATCACACATGTACAAATATGTACAGCCTAATCTTTGTTATATTAAACCAATCTGAATAATACAACGGTCTAGGGAATACAAGATACAATGACAATCTAACTAATGTTGTATCTCATCCTGTCGGTCCTTCGCTCCCATTCTACTCTCTAGCTGCCCCTTAGTCCATCAAATGACAACACATAGAGTCTCCAAGAGGGCTACCACCTATCATTGTTGCAAGTCACTTCTGCTACAATGACAACGGACTCATCCAATTTGCACTTCTAGGCTGGCCTACACCTGAGCTCCAATTTGCCAATCTAGCAGTCACTTTCGTCCAACAAGGTGTTGCACATTAGGCTCCAATCTTCACCCAACCTTCAACTGTCACACTTCCTTTAGGACTACTTTTCAAGGGCTAGATTGGGTATCCAACACATTGTCCTCTACCAGTCCAATGGCACGCAATACTCCACTGCAATATCTACTCCTAGGATAGGCTTACATCCACCAAGATAAGCCCTCCAAATGGCTCCCACGGGCTTCAATATGTTGATTTTGGGTAGAATCAACTGTGCTCTAGCTCCGAAATTTGGTGGAGGGACTAGAACACATGAGATCTCCAGAACCCATAAATCGTTTAGAGAAATTCCACCTGGATGAGGAGTTATTACAATAATTAATATTTTTAATGGATTCCTAAGTCTAAACTTAGGAAAATAAAAATATTAATGTGTATTAATAAAAATATGGGTGAGAAGGTTCTAAGTGACGAGGATCAAGCCTGTTTTAATCTTAGACTTTGATTAGAGATTAGATCACAATCGTTGATTCATCAAGACGAAAAGTATAAGAGGAGGCTTGAGGGTCAGTTGGACACACACCAAGAGATCAAAGGGTTCGATTTTTCTGCGGCGTGGTTTGCTGAGAAAGTCGAGCTAAGTGATCTGAGTTGCAGTGAAAGGGAAAATTTGGCAGAGGGACTTCAGTCCAAAGCCGAGGAGACATAGCAGAGAGGCAGAGCAGCAGCAGGAGAGACATCGCAACTCCAGAGAGGGTGACGCAGGAGCTAGAGGGGCTGGCACAGTTCCTTAGAGGCAATGCTGGGGTTTCTATGGGGCAAAGAGAGCAGCAGTTCAGCATATCGACCTCTGAGCAAGGGAGGCTCATTGGGAGGGTGATGTAGCTCCTAGAGGAGGTGACGCAGTTCCAGCGTAGAGCTTGGAGTAGCCATTGCTGCCCAGCACTAGGAACAACAATTGTCATCTGTGGGGTTTGATCATCCAGTTGCTGGATTGCCAAAATATCTGTCTTCGGATAGAGGTACTTCTGCCAATTTTATTCTCCGTTGGGTGAGCTGGATTTGGCACTCTAGTTGTATTAATGAAACTGCTTAATAATACAAACCCTCTATATGTTGCACCGGTTTTCCGGAATTGGGTTTTTCTAGGGGATGATTGTCCAAAAATAATGGTGTCCCTTGTGTGATTGTCTCGATTTATTTCAGTTCATGATCTGTATGTATGTGTAGGTTTCAATAGTGTTGTCATCACTATTTAAGTAATTAAATTATTTTTTGAATGTAAAGAACAAGTAGGAGATGATAAACCAGTGATTGTAGTAGGATTTCTGATGTGTAGATTCATAAATTTTCACACAATAACTCTATCCACACTAGGGCACGATCCCCAACATCAAATCAACCCAAAACACATCATAACAAACCTTTTTTTAGGACTGTTCTACTGCAATATGAATATGTTCCTAGTTAGGGCTGATAACACACTGTTGCAGCCCCTTGTCCTACCTTCCAGACCTCCTCCAAGGCTACGGTCTTGCTGTCCTTGCACCTGGTGTTTAGGACTGCATTCTAGGAAGAGCCTTAGCTTAGCTTAGGCCTCCCATCCCTCTCCTAACTGCAAAAAAATCCTTTAAATCTCTGCAGCACCCTAGAACAGCCCTTAACACCCTTAAACTAGGCCTTTCGCCCCCCTGCAAGGAGACTAACCTCTGCGGCCCTCAAACAGAGGTACCCTGCAGCAAATCCACACCTCAAACAACCCTTATAACCACTCTCTTTAGTGAGGCTGCTCCTGCAATAAACTTGGATCTGTGGTGATGGTGAAACATGCCCAAAACAACCCTAAAACCTCCATGTCTTGTCCTCCTTTGCGTGCAGCCAGCTGAAAGATGAAATGATGATGATTTGATGTTCTTGGATGAGTAAAAATGATCACATTCACCTTGTATTTATAGACTTTACAAGGGCTCCACGAATTTGTTGAAGAGACATGTCTCTTGGACAAATTTTACTCAAGCCTACATGACTTGATTGTCCAATAATTAATTGTCAATTTCAAAAATTCATAACTCATCAAGGACATCTCAGAATTCGACGATTCTCGAAGCGTTGGATTCTCCTCGCTGTCCTCTATCATCTCCATCCATCACATGTCCAAAATGCCTCATGGTTTTGGCCCAAACCTCGATGGATGAAAAACCCCAACCTTGGGTTCTAATCCCACAAATGACTTTCTGGTGCTCCAACCTCCAAACTATGAACCTAGGGCTTGGAGTACCTCCCAATCTACTCAAATATCAACATAGATCACATCATGGCGGGTGTACTAGCAAAGTGGTTGATGCATGGGCACATATGGGATTCCCTATGGTACATGGTGGCCTGACATTGAGAGTTGGTATCCAGCGGTGCATGGAGTTGTGCCATGTAGTTCAGTGCTATGGAGAGGAGTGCAAGGGTACGTATTTGTGTGCAACAGAGCATGCTGATGCACAACAGGTTGTTGGAGTGTTGCCACCAGAGGGATTTCGTAACAGGGGCATCAAACACACCATTGGGTTTGCCACACCTAGATTTGGAGAGCGATTTGATCAAAGGGACGACCATGAGCTTCCATTTATCACTCTCCAACATTTCACACTAACACAAGGGACTTGGATATCGTCTCTCGATGCTCTCATCACGAGCAACACGACCCAAGAATTTTATTTGAGATAGTTGGAAGGGACACGGTGCATCGGAGATAGGCTTTCCAACTATGGTATATGGTCAAGGCACGAATTTGCGGATGCAGGCTTGGGGGTAGTCCAATCTTCTGTAAAGGTAGCACTTGCACCACCCTTGAGCCCACACGATGCATGACCCCCTTTTGGCGAGACATTTTGAGGAGTCTCAGGAGCATCTACAACGATCAGTGGACCTTACTTGTAGGAGGATGTTTAGACTTCAGGTAGTATTGGGGAGCGCTTTTGGGAGACAGGACGACAAATCCCACTGGTTGGCACATAGAAGTTTCACACGCACTGGATTTGTTCGTAATGTATGGAGTCCATATATTGATTGCACACAGGAACCTGAGACATGGTACAAGTTAGTGCCAGTAGCTGTCAGGACTATGTCTGGTTGTGGGATCCAGGGATTTGGTTGGTTGATTGGACACTTTGTTTCGTGATGCATAGGATCAGGATAGAGGATGACCTAGATCACACTTGGTTTGTCATGTAGGGAAGCATTGAGGCCTTTGTCGAATGGAAAGGTTGGTTTTCCTTGTTGCTTCTATGGATCAGGGTTAGTGTTGGATGCAATGTTGCACGAAGCACCCCCCCAGTTCCAAGCCCCGAAGCATGTCCCATGCGGAAGCGCCTAGGAAGCTTCGCCGGAAGCGCGCTTCCGATATTTTTTCCGCTTCTTGGAAATTCGAAAGTGTGGTATGGAAGCGTCGCTTCCAGGCCTCCGAAGCGCGCTTCGTACGGCGCTTCGGGCGTCGAAAGCGTGGCGCTTCCGTACAATTCCAGAAAAGCTTCGCGTTGTTTAGAAAATCGTTTTTTTTTTCAAATTTTTCTTTAATTTTAGGTGAGTTTGCTTGTTGGGGGTGGGTCCACCTTGGGTTAGGGTGAGGAATGAAGGCAAAAAAAATATAAATAGCAGATGCTCCCTCATGGTAATGTTAAATTCTTAAAGTAAAAGTGACATTCTCCTTTATTTTTCATTTTCATCCTATTACTTAAATTTTTAACATTACCATGAAATGACTCAGGATGTTTGAGAGTGGTTCCAGCCTCACTGGACTTCATATGGAGAAAATAGAATTTCATATCCTATTCAAAATTCAGCAGACTTAACAGTTTTCAAGAATTCAATATCAATGGGATTGCGGCATTTCATTAGATTATATCAAGTATGAAGGTATGCGATTAGCATTTAATCAAGAGCACCAAGCCCTATATGTACCCTAGTGTTGGTGGTGTTAATTTTTGAACTCCTTTGTCACGTGGCACGCCCTTAACAAAAAATTACCTTTCAATCAAGTCAAAATCATCGATCAAGCATGTTAAGCTTTTTCTACCATATTTTAAGTCTGAATTAGGTAGTTTTGATCAAAATTGGGCAATGTTGACTAATATCCCTAGACAATCGAGGTAGAGGCAAAGGCTAGACAAGAGGAGAAGAATCTAGATTCTAGAACGGTCGATGCATCTAAATGGGTTGAATGCTCAAATAATTAATCATTAATTGTACAATGGATGTTATATCTATCTTGATTTATGCAAAATATGCATGTTTTCATGTCTTCTACAACTAATTTGGTATTTGGGATGTTTGTTTTGAATATAAATGCAAAAAAATATAAAATATATATATATATAGCAGACGCTTCGCTTCCTAGATTTTTGGAAAATGACGCTTCCGTGTCCCCGCTTCCAAAAAACGTCCCCGCTTTGTCCCCGCGTCGTGCAACATTGGTTGGATAGGTAGGTTGTGACATTGTGGAGATGCCTAGGCCAAATGTGTTGGGACACTATCGATATTTTCCCATCAGGTCCCAGGAGAGCAGGAGACAACTTGCGCATGATGGGCAGATAGTCATGGTTGGAGTTGTGCAACGAAAGCATGGTGGCACACATTTTAGACTAGCATGGGATCCGGGCTTCATAGGACTTGGCAGTACAACTACCCTTGGGGATGAGCCGAGTTCTATAGGGGAAGATCATGTAGATCTTCCATTGGGATTTAATGATATGCCAATGACATGGGGGACTTCGCAAGTATGGTAGGATGTCCAACAGGAGGAGGTCAAGGGGAACACATGTAGACGAGGGGTCATCTCCACAATGATTGGACTACATCTTCAGGAGTCTACTCCTGAAGTGCACAAGATCATTTATTCAGGAGGGCAGCTTCTCGAGGGTCTGCTCAAGATTTTACATTTTCAGGGTGCTCTACTTGTGCAGAGAGCTTCTGGTGACTATATCAGACAGCGAGTGGAGCAAAGGAGGCTTCCCATGTGTTAGGATGGTTTGGGACCATCGTGTCGTGGGGTTTATTCATGCAGTGGTGGTGCCACATCAAGGAGTGGTTCAATGGCGCATTTGGGACCCTAGAGCAGCAACACATGATGATATTGCTTGAGGACAAGCAATTTGGCAAGGAGGATTGTGATGTTCCCATTTTGTGCATGTAAAAATTCACTTAGGAATTTTGCAAAATTTTTGGATAATATTAAAAAGGGGGAAAATATTATTTTGTGAGAGAAGGGAGAAATTATTATTTTAATGGGATGGTGGCAAAATAATATTTCATTGGAGAAAGGAAAATCATTATTTTAATGGAATGGCGGCAAAATAATATTTTATTGGAGAAGGGAGATTATTATTTTATTGGAATGGCGGCAAATTATTGTTTTATTCAAATGGTGGCAAAAAGTGGAAAATGACCCCCACCAATAAAATAGTAAGGAAAAGGGGGGAATCTAGAAGCTAAGGGGAGGCTTCATGAATAATTATAGAAGGAGGAAGAGCTCAATGGCAATTCATTCTATTTCTATCATTTCTATTTGACATTGAGAAGAAGCTCAAGCGAGTTTCAAGAGTTTCAAGCAAAACTCAATGCTAATTTTGGTGGACTTCAAGTGCCACCCTAGTTAGCTCTTAGGGAAGATCATCTCAGATCTTCCAATTGTGCCTATTGTAGGAAGCCTTCATTGTTGAATGAATTTGTTTGCAGGTGCCTTCAGCTGGAGTTTGGAGTTTGTTGCATGGTTTAGTAAATTCCCAAAAAGGGCCGAGGTTTCTATTTTGGAGCAGAACGAATTTAGAGAGGCCAAGCATTATTTTCCTTCCAGAAATTGAAGCCAACTCAAATAGCAAATTAAGAGATCAGTTGTTCATATTTGAGGCTGTATTCTTCCTTCAGGTGGACTGAGCGTTTTAAGAGTCAATCCTTCCCAAATTTTCAGAGATTCCATCAAAAAGAGGTCGGATTATACAAAGGAAGGGAAGTCGAATTATTTGTGCAAAAACAGTGGATTTATGAGGCTGAATTTTTGCGTCATTTAGGAGAGTGGAATCACTGATAAATTGTTCCAGAATTAACTCCCATTGGGCTGCCATTTTATCGCTGAAATGGACTTATCATTTCAAAAGAGAATAGGGAGGGCCGAATTGTGCATATCACCAATACTTAATCTTCAAGGCCTAATGATTTAAAGGAGCAATGTTGCATGAAGTTTAAGACACAAATTTCTGATATTTCTGCCGAGGAGAAGGGGATGCGTTTTCTCAGAACTCCAGTGACCAAAATTCAAGGAAGAAACCAGCAGTCACTTCCAGATCTGAAATTTATCCCTTAGGCTGAGTCCATCATAGTCCAGGCAGAGTATTCATAAGATGAAGTGCTGAAGCAGTGTGGCAATGGAGGACGAGTCATTCTCTGTGCATCCAAGACCCTTTTACAAGTCTATCTTTTTATCAGTTTAGGAGCACGTTCCAGTGAATTTTTGGAGGTTACATATAAACTGTTTGTGGAAAGGTATCACAGAGAATGTGACAGCATGCATACTTCAATGTCAAAGGTACCCTGTAGCGTGTTTATGGCTGCAGCAGAAGGTTAAGGATGGAGAAATAAATGTGGACTGATATTTGAGAATCTTCTTGCTGAGATAGATGTACCAGGTTCACTAACTCTGTCATTCACTGTATTTAAATATGTCTGGTTAACTCTATGGCTGTCCATGTTCAGAATTATTATCATCTAGAGTTGTATCAGCAGTGAATGGTACATTTATGGGTTTACAAATAAATTATGTTCAGCTATTTGAAGCATTTCCATTGTTGCAGTAATCTTTGTACATGACACTTGAGACAAAATATTAAATTTACACCTACAGCAGTTGGTACTTAATTGTTGACAAAACACCTCATTTAAAACTTAACAAACTCTGAAAATTATAGTGGACAATCTTACAAAATTTTAAGAGGGAACATTACAGTAGTAGATAACCCTAGTTTTCACTCGATAGGAGGATATCCTAAGACATGACACTTGAGACAAAATATTAAATTTACACCTACAGCAGTTGGTACATAATTGTTGACAAAACACTTCATTTAAAACTTAGCAAACTCTGAAAATTATAGTGGACAATCTTACAAAATTTTAAGAGGGAACATTACAGTAGTAGACAACCCTAGTTTTCACTCGGTAGGAGGATATCCTAAGATTACAGTGGAAAATCTTAGGCGTCACCCAAAATCCAAGCTTTACCTTTTTTTAAGAGAATCCATGGCTTGACTCTACCTAAAAATTTAAAAAATAGTAGGTACTAGTTTTAATTCCCAATAGACAATCATCAAAATCAAAATTTCACCTTTTTTTTATGTTTCAGGGTTATTGTTACCCACCAAGATGGGTAACCCTATAGGAGAATTTTTTTTCTCTTATCTTGGACGACCAACTAGCCAACAACTCTACACTTTGCTCAATGATGATGGTATTGCCCTTTCCTCCACCCTTTGCAATCAAGTGATTTTACTTAATGTTTGGGAATTTTAACATGGATGAAGGGGAGTTCTGGATGATTGACTGATCATGACCGTAAACTTGTTCTCTCACCTTGCTAGGGGGGTTTGGTCTTTAATCCAAGTCCAGGTGGACCTCCTCTAAGACCTTAGGGTTATAGGAGAGGCACTACAAAGGAAACTTGTATTGAAGTAGCATGTCCAATACCATTCCATATCTAACATCTTTCATCCATCCTTGATACCACATCCATCCATGGCTTGACTCTACCTAAAAAAATAGTAGGCACTAATTTTAATTCCCAATAGACAATCATCAAAATCAAAATTTCACCTTTTTTTTTTATGTTTTAGGGCTATTGTTACCCACCAAAATGGGTGACCCTATAGCAGATTTTTTTTTCTCTTATCTTGGACGACCAACTAGCCAACAACTCTACACTTTGCTCAATGATGATGGTATTCCCCTTTCCCCCACCCTTTGCAATAAAGTGATTTTACTTAATGTTTGGGAATTTTAACATGGATGAAGGGGAGATCTGGATGATTGACTGATCATGACTGTAAACTTGTTCTCTCACCTTACTATGGGGATTTGGTCTTTAATCCTAGTCCAAGTGGGCCTCCTCTAATACCTTAGGGTTATAGGAGAGGCACTACTTAGGAAACGTGTATTGAAGTAGCGTGTCCAATACCATTCCATACCTAACATTCTTCATCATTCCCTTGATACCACATTCATCCTTTAAGTTAACTATCACTGGTTCATTGGAATTTGGCACTCATACATCCACATCCTTGAGTAGTGCTAGAAAACTTTTCCCTGGAGGTTGATGTAGCTACAAGAATGAAAAATCATAAGATACCACAACAAAGAAAAAGTAAAATCTAAATGCAAAAGATGGCTAGGACATAATTAGCATGTGGGCAAAAGACCAAGCATGAGCTCTACCCTCCTCACTAGCCATTACTCGGTTCCTGAGCACTAGATGCTCCATTACATCATAAGGAACCATTGCATGTCCCAACCTTGACAAGAGAGAAAATGACTCATCTTAAGGGATAAAATAA
Source organism: Pinus taeda (assembly GCA_000404065.3). Taxonomy (NCBI): domain Eukaryota; kingdom Viridiplantae; phylum Streptophyta; class Pinopsida; order Pinales; family Pinaceae; genus Pinus; species Pinus taeda. The sequence continues at coordinate 5,266 of APFE031627311.1, read as the reverse complement.
TGCCACATCATAAAAATCAAGCTTCGATCCTTGAACTATGCACCATATAAAAGCAGTATTGAAAAGAAATAAGAGATGTACCAGAGGGTTAGAAAAAACAAGCCAAGGAAAGGGGTAACTCATGCCTCCATTATTTCACCCTCCATTACATCTATACACTTAGGATGTGGACATCCATCAGTTTGTCCCCTTGCCATGACACTTAGCCATGGAGTCATTTCCCTCCAATGTGGCCTAGTTTCAAAAGCACCAATTAATTGAAGGGTTGACCTCAGAAATGCCACCTCCCCTTAAGGGTTGGAAGCACCTAATATGGCTGATCCCCTACCCACATTTGCAAAGGTAGGGAACACTTTTATGGGACTTGGTATGGTTAGATGCATCTATGGTTATTGTATTTAATGAGTGCTTTATTTCACTTGAGTTAGGAAGGTTTTTCTAGGTGATTCTGCACAAAGAAGTTGAGGCCTTGAGGGCACACTATTCTACTCCTACTCCACATGATGCCTAGGCCATACTACCATTTCGAGGAGCATGATGACCTTGCAGATACAACATTTCCCTTCTACAGTAGAGCATTGGGAACTTTGATGATCTTGGTTATTAATGGACATCCTAGAGCATCCTTAGATTCCAAAATGTTGAGCTCACCTTTCCTGGCATTAAGGATTCTTGATGATATACCCAGTTGACCCAACAAGCCCCTAGGGTAGCCTTGCATTAATTGATGGACATAGCTTGATCTGGAGCCCAAGTGATGATGATCATCATTAGGATGATTAAGGAGAGGTTGGATTTCCTCATGAATACCCAACACTAGAGAGAGAGTACACTACATTATCTAGATGGCATACATGGAGATGACGCAGATGACGCAGGGCACCCAAAGCTGGATTTTGGACACCCGGATTTGTTTCGAGGCTTAACTTTAGGACACTTCCTCAAATTAAGGTTGATCATGATGCTTAGAGACACATCCGGCCCTTGCATTGTGCTTTTGGGGATTTTTCGCCCTAAAATGGCATGACATCACGCTTAAGCCTTAGAGAGGCCTTATGGATCACAAGCGTGGAAAATGTTGGCATAATTTTTCTTTTGAGCTATTGGGTTGGCTTTTAACCCATTTACTTTATGTCTACACAAAATTAAACTTGTTTAGGGGCTTTTAGTTAGATTAATGGAAGTGATAGACATCCTATAAAAGGAGGATCTCTCCATTCATTTGTTCATAATCATCTTTGTGGCTATCAGCCTCCTTAGAGAGAGCTCAACTTATACTTTGTATTTCGCTACTTGCGGAGATGTGATACTTTGTGGAGCTATTACTATTGGAGACTAGTTTTTATATCTGAGACATCTTTTTGGGTTTGAAAGAAGGCAATTTATTGGAAAATTTGTTAGCATTCTTGCATATCATATACAATTTTACATGATTGCTAAGGTTTTTCTATTATTCCTTGTCTAAATGCAAATTTGTTGAAAAATCTTCTTGGTAAATTATTGCATGTTAAATATATTTTCAATGAATTCCGTAGGATAATTCCTAGAGATATTTCTTCTTGTTAATTTCTCCCCCATAAAAATATAGTTAGGGATTTCAAGTGAAAACTAGGGTTTTCTCCTTTACTCCATGAATTAATTTGATATCTCTTAAAGTTAGCCCCTAAGACTCAATCACCCAAGTAGGGAAAGCCACTAGGATCCTTGTGATGGTCAAAAACTCTTTGTAAATTTTATCCTTTTATTTCGTTTCTGATTTCCTAAGTCCTTTAAGGCAAGCCGCTAGTTCTAGGGCAAGGGTTGAATTCAACTAGGGATTGAGGAATCAGGCCATTGAAGCCACTTTAGCCTATTTCACTTTTATTGACTTAACACACTCAAAATCCAACCTCATTCATGGTGAAAATCTCCTTTGTAGGGCTAACATCATCAACCCGAGGTATTTAGTGCCTTAGTAAACCCTAAACTTATACAAGGCTTCATCTTAGGGCTTATTTGAAGGTTTTCAATCTCCTATTGCTGATATTATCTTCAAGTAAACCTCTTCTATGCGCTTGTATGCCTAGATACACATTTGTTGAGTTACACCTTGAAACCCTAGGTATCAAGCATTCTTTTCAAGGCTCAGTTTATGGTACATTGTCACTTTTACATAAAGAATTTTTCCCTAATCCATTGTATAAGTACTTTGATTAGACATTCACATACATCACTTGAGCTAATCGACTTAGAACATCCTTCAAGTGATAAACTATAAAGCCTCCCATGTGGTGAAATTAAACCACCTCATTGTTGTATCTTAGTCTGTCTCTTGCCTTGTGAGGCCTCTCAGAAGGCTTGCTAGATTTTGAGGCAATAGTAGAACAATTCAAGCCAAGAAGTAAGAGGTGGAAACACTAGTTAAAATAGAAAATGAAAGAGGTGAGAATTGAAAGCTATAGATATTAAATAGTGAAGGAAAGAAGGAAAAGATGATGATGCTAGTGTTTAACCGTGGAAGGCAAGAGTCAAGTTGAAGGAGACATTGGAGGAAAGGTTGAAGAATTTTTCCCATAGCTACAATTTATAGGATATGGAAACAAAGAAAAATGTCCCTGGTAGGAAAAGGAGAGTCATGGTGATTGGTCCCATTTGAGGAGAAGCCATCTTGGGTCGGCCCCTACTCGAGAAGATGACTTAGAGAGATCCTTTAGTAGTGATGTCACCTAGGAAATGGACAACCAAAAGGAACAAAGAGAGAGGATATAGGAGGTCTTCCCCAAGTATATTAGGAAGGAAAGGAGTAGAAAGGAGAAAGGGTTGATGAATGAAGGTATGAATAGGGGTGCTATTAATTTATTGTGAAGCCCTACAGATAAGAGGCTTAGGGCTATCTCACAATGGTCCCATCCTAACACTAGGCTTCAGTCAAATTGGTAAAGTATATTAAATATGGAAACCTTATGAGGCTAGTACAATCCACAAGACACTAGAGAAAGGTTATGACTAGAAAGAAAGGCTTTCCTTTGGCACTCAATGGATAAGGGAAAGAGAAGAAGAGTAAGGAAAAGAAATTCATCCACGGGGCATGAAAAGAAAAGAGAGGGGAAAGAATGGAGTGGCCCAATCTAGTTAGGGTAGGTGTAAGTAGGAAGAGAGACCCCATGGAATACAAGGGGGAGAAATGGCATAGAGAGACTACGAGAAAGCAAGATTGATGAAAAAGGGCATAGGAGATACAACCATCTTTTGACTATGTTTGAGAATAGCTCCAATCCGATGAGAAGGTCAATGACAGTGAATATTGATGAGACTAATAGTTGGGTCTTAGGTAACTTCATTTTGGGGAAACCCTACGCAATTTACCAAGAGGATGCTATCCAAATCAACGAGTTCAAGTAGATAACCAAAAGATAGGCGAGTAATTTTCCTGAAAGATACGAAATTTTAATTGGTAAAGGAGGGAGGTGGGTGCTATATTGAAGGGGATGAAAGACCTTCAAGGGTAACCTTTCTTGCACTTGTGATAATTACACCACTTCTCAACATTTCTAAAGAGGAGGAGGACCGAGATAGGAGGTGCTTGAGAATATTTAGACTTCTCATCGCATTGCTCAAGACTGGAAAAACAAGAGAAACTTAGTATCATTGAAAGGGTGGTAACAATATGTGGCAAGGAAAGGAATAATGCATGTGAATCTTAGTTCAGAGATAATACTCTTCTCCATGGTGGATGAGTATCTCTCCTAATCAAGAGAATGTGATGGTGATCATAGTATAAGGTCAAGGGCATCCACAAGGGGGGTTATACTCAAGATAACAATTGATGACTATGACATTAGAGGTTACTATGTTGGATCATTGCTATTTGACGAGGATTACTACTACTTGTCTACTTCTATCTTTTTCTTTTATCTATGGATGAATGACTTACACGACCTCTTAGAGAGATGAATTGTGTGTGCTTTCTCAATTTTGGTGGATGATCCATGGCTAGGGTTTTATGGATGAGCATTTTTTTACATGCTATGTGTGCTTTTTATTTATTCGGTGATTTTTTGATTGAATATATTAAGTGTAAATGTACTTATCGGGAAGTGAAGGTGAATTTTCCTTGTACTTTTCTTGAACAGATCCTATCCTGTAAACCCTAGGAAGGTTCCTAGTGGAGAAATTCCCCTTGATATTGTATTGAAAGATTGTTAAAGTACATAGGAGGATCTTTTAGGTTTAGTAGTATACAACCCTAGTTTTCACCCAATAAGAGGATATCCTAAGGTTATAGTGGATAACATTAGGTGTTAACCAAAATTGAAAATTTACCTTCTTTAAGAGAATCCATGGCTTGTATCTATAAGACCAAAAAATTGTAGGCACTAATTTTAATTCCCATTAATCAATCAACAAAATAAAAATTCATGTTTTTTAATGATTTAGGTTTGTTGTTACCCACCAAAATAGGTAACCCTATATGAGATTTTTTTTTCTCCTACCTTGGATAGCCATCCAACAAGCAACCCTACACATTGCAAAATGTTGATGGTATACCCCATTCCTCCACCCTCTGCACTGTCATACACCTCTCACCATTCGACATTCCTCTTGAATGAATGCGGGAAACCACTCAGTAGAAATTTCAACCATTTTGCAATCAAGTGCTTTAACTTAATGTTTTGGGAATTTTAACACGGATAAAGGGGTGAGCTAGATGAATGACCAATCTTGACTGTAAACTTGTTCTCTCACCTTACTAGGGGGGTTGGTCATTAAACCTAGTCCATTGGGACCTCCTCTAAATTATTAAGGTTATAGAAGAGGCACTACTTGGGATGAAAAAGCATAAAATAGCCATAACAAAGAAAAATAAAAAGTTAAAATGAAATAGATGGTCACGACATAATTAGCGTGTGGGAAAAATCCTAGCATGAGCTATACCCACCTTACTAGCCATCACCTAATTCCTAAACAATAGATGATTCTTTACATCATAATGAACCCTTGCATGTACCAACCCTGATGAGATAGGAAATGACTCATCTTAAGGGGTAAACTAAATGCTACATCATAAAAAGCAAGCTTTGATCCTTGAACTATTCAACATATAAAAACATTATCAAAAAGAAGTAAAAGGCACACCAGAGGGGTGGAAAAGTAGGCCAACGAAAGGGGTATCTCATGCCTCCATGATTTAACCCTACATTACATCTATACACTCAATATGTGGACCTCAATCAATTGCTCCCCTAGCCATGACACTTAGCCATGGAGACATTTCCCTCCATTGCCA
>APFE031627293.1:98462-109450 GCA_000404065.3 Pinus taeda | reverse complement strand
ACCCTTGAGAATCAAGGAGTGTTGGATCATGTGAGAGGCAATATTGTTGAGCCTCCATCAAATGCATCCGCTACTGCTTGGAACAAATGGAAAAATGGAGAAGTCAAAACAATAGAAAGGAATCACACCGGGACGATGATCAAAATCCCTCTGATGGCAAATCAAAGGAATGAAAAATTCAACAGCAAAGGTAAGAGGAGAGCTAAGGATCGAGGAAGAGGACAACCATTCAAGAAGGCTAGAAAGTCCAGGATGTATTAAATGCACCTGACCTCAAAAAGAACCTAGTGTCCATCTTGGGAACGGAAGACAAAGGCTACAAGGTTACCTTCAGTGATGGCAAGGTATGTATATGGAAAAATAATGTTAAAGATACCTTTACTCTTGGGTTTATTGCTGATTCATTATATCAGGTCGATGGAATTCTGCTAGGTGTCATGTCTTATGACACATCTCTTTAGTCCGAACTTTGGCATCAGAGGTTTGCCCACCTTCATTACAAAGCTCTACCCGATGTAAGACAGATGATAACAGGGACGCCCGAATTCCAAGTAGAGAAAGAAGGTGTATGTCCGAGATGTGCTGAAGGAAAGCTCAAAAGGGGACCATTCCCCTCAAGCCAAAGCAAGGCCTCCGATATATTACAATTGGTTCACTCAGGCATACCTAAGGTTGGTATTAAGAGGGAGACTACTACACCACATACTCCAGAGCAGAATGGTGTGGTGGAAAGGAAGAACCAGACGATGATGGAAGCTGTCTGGGCCATGTTACATGATCAAAGACTTCCGAAGTTTCTATGGGCTGAAACTACAAACGCTGTTGTATATGTACAAATCAATGCCCTCATCGAGCATTGGGTTCGAAGACTCCTGAAGAAAAGTTCAACGGTAAGAAACCCGATGTTTCTCATTTTAGAATTTTTGGAAGCCCTGTATATATTCATGTGCCGAAAGAGAAAAGAAGTAAACAGTTATAAGCATAGAGCATACCATAACTTAACACATACTGAGGAAAATTTTCATATCAAACCCAAAATCATCTGGAGGATGATGAATAAACTGATGATTGAAAGTGCAAGTTGATGAAATTAACTCCATCCCACTTCTGAGAGAAAGAAAATCCATATCCATATTGAATTCCAATCGCTCCCACCAAATAAGAATTAAATTCTTATGCTTCATTTTGTAGATGAGAAGAAAATTTCGAGACACATAATAAGGTGGATGGGAAATTTTGAAGACCAACATCAGAAATTAATAAATATCTAGATCCCAATGCCACTTATCCTTTCAACAGGAACCATATACCATTTAGAGTAGGAGGAAGATATCCCATCTCCACTTCGAAACAAATTTCCATATGTGTCAAAATTTGAATGAAAGTGAATACGCCTTGGGACTCTCATCATGACTATGATATATAGATGATTCTGAATTTTCATTGATCCAAATATAATATTCCTTGGCCCAACATAGAGCCTTTATTTTCCAAAACATCTGCCACTGAATTCAAATGTCAACAAACAAGGAAAAAATTCCATATGATCGAATTGAGAGGCAAGTAAGAGAATCCTTTGGAGAATAAGAGGGAAAAAAAATCTCAACTCCATCGTAGCCTTGCCACATAAAGAATTATAATCATTGAATCAATAAAGATGAGAATAATGTTAAAATTTATTTCCAAAGAAGTTTTTAGACCCTTCCATAGAGCAAGAAACTCAATTTGGTTGTTTGTCGAATGACCAAGACCCCATGCAAATAGTGCCACAATTTTTTCATTGGGGTTTAATAATGCCCCTCTTACTCTTGCCTCCACCATACAGGAACATGATTATTAAAACAATAAATATGATGCATTATGTAGGATAGTTGAATTCCATAATGATTGGTTACACTACATTAGAAGCATGAGCATTCTCCACGATGGAAACCATTCAAATTTTACTCGAAAACCTTTTTATTATCTTAAAAAATAAATTAAACACATAAGTTTAATTACATAGCTTAACTAATATATTTCCTTTATTATGAGGTATATAATGTCATTTCCCATTCCTTTTAGCCTTAGAATTTGATGTTTTGTTACAAGGTAACCCTTTCATACTTTGAGGTTGTGGCTGAAGCTTCTTTTGGATCTACATGAATAAACTCGGAATGGTTTCAATTGTTTTCTAGTTTTTATAATAGACAAATAACTTAACTTGTGAATTTTATTCTCATAACTTAAGAGGCATGTTTTTTCGCTTGGGTTTATCTTAGGTGGTTGGGAGAAAAAATTGTTGTCCTCCCCACGTAGGTTCAATTCTTGCAAGCCACATGTTGTGTTTTATTGTAATGGATTTGAGCCCTGTTGTTGAGTCTGATTAGTCCCTAGAGGACCAAAACATGTATGTTCTTCATATGGAATATAAATATGTTTCTCATAAGGAGGGGAGGGAACAAAAACATATGAGATGTGTTTTGGTTTTTGAAGTCCATTACTCACATTATTAATGTTTCCATTTTATGGTATTTTTGACATCACAATGCTCAATTCAACAAACTCTGATGATGTAAGACAACTATAGGAAATCAAAATTTGTTTTAGTATTTTTATATATTGAAATATCTATTAATCGATCAAGTAATGAGTAATTATCTTGAAACCAGTCACGTGTGGGAATCAAACCTAGGTGGGGAGGATGATAGGCATTCCTCTAGCCACCTGAGATAATCCAATTGTATGTTAATGCATTAACTTTCTACTTGGAAATTTATTTGAAATTTTTGAAAAGGGATGGAAGATGCTTTCGTACTTCTCTTCCTTTTGGAGATTTAGTTTAAACCACAATTTGTTGTGACTATTTCTCTTTATCATATTAACTTTTCTTTTCTTTTTCGCTCAAGACAACTAGAAAGTTGGATACAAATCTCATTTTCTAACACTTAGTTTCATAAAGTGTATATGGACAAGGAAGTAGTTCTATTGTAAAACTTCCCTATTTTTTTTTATGTATGTAGAGGTTCCAAAATTGGATGGGATGAGAAAAGATCCCAGTCCCACCTATATTTTATTGTATAATCCTAATAAATACATCTATGATATGAGATAGTGCAATTTCAAAATTGGCAGCATGATTAGTGAAGGAAACTTGTGAAGATGAGAAATAATGATTCGCTAAAGCCAAACCAACTTAACAAGTTCCATTTATTGCAGTACTATGTTATACAATAGGTTGGAAAGAAATCTAATACATCCACTTCTACTTAGAGGGTTCTAAATCATTCTCATTCCACATGGATTTATTGTCTTAATATGCTCTTTACTTGAACATTCTTTGTTATCTTCCATTCATTAATTGAGTTATGCACTTTTCTTTCATATTTTCAGTTCATGTTTTTATTATTCCTCGAGTAAGTTATGGGCATATTATGCATATAAAAATTCATTACTGAGGTTAACATTGTGTCAATATTATTCCTCGAGTAAGTTATGGGCATATTATGCATATAAAAATTCATTACTGAGGTTAATATTGTGTCAATAACATACATTAGGGGAGGCTTTATGAGAGTTTTGAGTACAAATCATTATCACTAAGAAAGTGAAGAGATAGATTTATATGTTATCCATAAACATCAATTTTAAGCCATAATTATATACTTCAAATGTTACTATAAGAAAATGAAAACAAGATAATTGATTCGAAGGCATAACTTGAGCCTTGTCTTGAGAAGCATATTGTGTTATAAAATAGGCTATTATATTTGTTTAGCCTTTCTATAATGTAAAAACAAAGAGAATATGTATCATAAATAGAATAACAAATAGGTTTTTCTGACTTTTTACTTGATTGTTGGTTATGGGCTAGTGCTTTCAAATATAACAAAAGAGAGACATAACTAAAATGATAAAATTGAAAAGCACATACATGAAAAACATAATTGGGTTTTGGAAAATTTGAGTGAAATACATTCATATTTTTCTTGGGAAAAAGCAATTCAAATGTAAAAACCTCCCAAAAGGTATAAATCATGAAGATGCAAGTTCAAGGGATATTTTTGTTGGATGAATATCACTAATTAACTGAAGATGTTCACTTTCAAAGAGAAACTTTACTCAAATGCAATATGACACTACTCATTGTGCAATATGATAGGTTAAAGCATGGTGAGAATGAAGTAAATTTAGCTCTTAGAAACCATTAAACAAAGTAACTATTATAAAACATTAAAAATATAAGCTCCTAAATGAGCGATTACTAATGGTAAGTCTATTAACTTTTTCAATCTAACTATTTTCAAAATTTGATTTTGATGTACATAATAAATAAACGTAAACCGAGATATATATACATATAAAATAAATAAACATAAAAGAAACATATATATATATTAAAAATGGATTAATTATTATCATTATTTTAAGTTTTATTAATTTATTGTTATTTTTTTTATTATTATACATATATTCCGGTCAATAATATGGATGAGCCTTTGCACCACGAACACCCTTAAAAACCGAATCACTCTTATTCACACCGATAGAAACTGAAAAACGCAGGTAAAAAAAAACTACAGCAATATCAAAAGTTATAAAATAGTAACACTGACTTAAAAGATGGTTTAATGGATAGTAATTAGAAAATTGGTTTAATGAGTAGTAATTAAAAGATTGGTTAAAGATAAATTTGAACACAACGGTTCAAAAAAGGAATCATAAGACTCAGGGAATGCCCTAGTTATTATACACTTGCCCACGCGTGATGAATGAAGAATGTGAGGGACCGTTGGTTATAGACTCTTGCGCCTGGTGAATGAAGAATGGGAGAGATCGGTGGAATGAGAGGGGGAAATTCACCAACGAAGAGGAGGTGATTGAAGTTTTTGCAGTACGAAAACAGAAGCAAGGCGATCTGAGTGGATTATTCATGGAGAGGGTAATTTTCTGTTCCCTTTAATTTGTTTGGTCTATTTCTCTGTTTATTAAACCAAGTAACCTGACAAATTTTTTTCTCTTCAATGTACAGGTGGTTAAGCATGGGTGTTCTTTCTCTCTCAAACTCTCTGATGTAAAGTTTTCTGTCTTATGGAGCGGTCCATAATGTTCTATGTTCTGTGTAGTGTTGTATGCATCCATGTCCTGTCCTGTGTGTAGTGTTGTGGTATGCTTGTAATGTGGGTTGTGTGGTGTTGTGGTATGTTTGTAGTGTTGTGGTATGGTTGTTTTGTGTGTTTGTTAAGGGAGAGAAAAAGTCCAAGCTGAGGAGAATAAGCAGGGGTGGTTGAAGGGCCAACTTGATCTGCATTCAGAGTGAGTTGGTACTCATCGCAATATTTTCTTGAATTATTTCTAAATCCATTCACGGCCCTTTGTTTCTGTTTTTTTTATGAGTTGGAATTTTATATGCAGGAGGAGCTGGAGCAGCGTTTCCGATGCTTTTGTAACAGAGAGTGACAAGTTTGCAGCTCCTTTTTAATCACCTGTTTGCAGAGTTTCAATAACAAATGAAAGATTCTTAAGAAGCAAGGTTAGTAGTATTTGATAATGGCCTTGTTCTCCTGTGTTTCTTGGTGCAATTTACGAATATCTCTATGATATATTTACAAAACATGTCATGTCCATTGCAGAAGAGTTATGCCAATTGAGTTAGTTTAGTCCTATGTGAGGATGTTCACGTGTGAGATATTCCGTATAACGAGTCATGTTGCCCATGGATATTTTCGGGTTTTGACAACATTGGTCTCTCATTTCATGGCTGCGCTGCTTGTTAGAGCATTGATCTCTCCAAACTCCCAATTGAGCTCCTCCTTTTCTCATTTCATGGCTGCGCTGTTTGTTACAGCGTTGGTCTCTCCAAACCCCCAATTCAGCTCCAAGCGCACAATTGAGCTCCTCCTTTTCTCATTTTATGTCTACGTTGTTTGTTACAACATTGGTCTTTCCAGACCTCGAATTAAGCTCCAAACGCCCAATTGAACGCCTCCTTTTGTTTGTTACAACATTGGTCTTTCCAGACCTCGAATTAAGCTCCAAACGCCCAATTGAACTCCTCCTTTTCACATTTGATGCGTGCGCATCCATTTTCTTTAGATGTGTTGAACACTCTACATTCTATTACTATGCTAGATCTCACCTATAATACAGTCAAGGGAGAAATTCCTTCATGGCTGTAGAATCTTCCAAAGCTTTTAGACGTTGCTCCTATCATACAATCAATTGGAGGGGACAATACCATCTCAACTGTATAACTCGTGGAATTCTCTGAAGCAAGTGCAGTACGAGCAAATCAGTTCCATGACAGCCTTCCCCATCCACCATGATTCATATCCATAAGAGTTGCATAATCCGATGAAGTCGAAGTTCCTTAAAGAGTGGTAACACCAGTCATAAGAACAACTAATTTAGGTAGCACAATCGGTAGCTTCTCCTTAAGTAGGAGATTGAGAAGGTGGTTCAGTCAGTTGAGAGGCACCACCAAAATCCTTACACAGCAAAACCCTACAGAGAGGCACCGCCAAAAACTTTACACTGCAAAACCCTCCAGAGCCAGATCAACACATTCGTGAGAAAGACCCAGCCCTGTCTGTTGATTGTGCAATTCAGAAGTGAGAGCTCGAATAAACCCCAGAAATGCACGCCGTAAGGCTGCATAGCCTACATAGCTACTTTCCGCTTATTCTAATTAAATGACCTCTGTATAGCACGCCTAATCAGGTATTATCGATAAATTGTTGTTGAAGTTGGAGTTTTTATTTATAAGTGGTTATTTCTAATTAAATGACCTCTGTATAGCACGCCTAATCAGGTATTATCGATAAATTGTTGTTGAGGTTGGAGTTTTTATTTATAAGTGGTTATGAACAATAGCCTAGGTATTCAGGGATAAGTAATTGTTTATGAAATTTTTTAATATTTAAAAGTGATTATTAATTAAAATTGGTTTATTAAAATATTATTTAATTTAATTAGATTTACAGTAGCAAGGCACATAGGAAACCTAAAATAACCCAAGACAAGACAGTAGTACCAAGCCACATAATTAGAATTATACTCGAAGCCAATGCTTGGGTAATGCCGAGGGCAGCAAGGTATGCATATAAGCATCATAAATAAATGACTGTACCTACAATCACATACCTGCAATCCACTGATGGAAGAGTTTTCCATGTATGGTACCAGTAATTTTAAGAGTTTTCCATAGATGGTACGAGCAGTTTTAGATTTTCAAAAAATCCTGGTCGCCCCATAAAGAGCATGGCCCAGCGCCCAATACAGTACCAATTAGCCACACAGGAAACCTAGAATATACTCGAAAGTTTGCAACACCCTACACAGGGGAATTTCCTTATCTCTACTTTACGAGCAACCATTAGTGGAAGTGCCTTCATCTTCTTTGGAGTTGGTTTTTGTTTATTTCTAATTTTGAAATAAAGGCTAAAATGTAAGTAATTTAGTATAAAAATATTATAAAAAATACAATAAAATCTGCTTGAGAAACTGTTTGGTCAAGTAAGTCTTTGCTCAGAAATCCAACTTGGGATTTCTGACCAAATACCTATATATAGAGTAGTCATATGATCACTATTCTTTATTAATTAATTTGAATATCATTGATCTGTTAGTTGTTTATTTTTGCTACCGAAGCTGCTTCTCCTCGCCTTCAATGATTTCTTTCCATTTCGTTTGGAGCCTAACAGACTGCCCCTTTTTCAGTAAATATAAAAAACATTTTTTAATAGTAAATTATATATATAAATGTTTATATATAAAATCAGGTAGGTCCTAAATGATTTTCACTGGCTACTACATGCTTGAATTTGATGTATTCTTTGTATGTGTTTGAAAATGTCCTTGATGTCTTATGAATCTATTCTTTTCTACATTTTTATGTGTCTTGTTTAATTGTATTCTTTGTGTGTATGGACATATTCTTTGCTACACTTGTATGTGTCTCGCATAATTGTATTATTGCATATATGAATCTATTCTTTGTTACATTTGTGTGTCTTGTTTACTTGTATTCTTTGTATATGTATGAATATGTCCTTGATGTGTGTATGAATCTATTCTTTGCTACATTTGTGTGTCTTGTTTGCTTGTATTCTTTGTATGTGTATGAATATGTCCTTGATGTGTGTATGAATCTATTCTTTGCTACATTTGTATGTGTCTTGTTTACGTGTATTCTTTGTGTGTATGAAAATATTCTTTGCTACACTAGTAATTTTCTTGCATAATTGTATTATTGCATATATGAATTTATTCTTTGCTACATTTGTGTGTGTCTTGTTTACTTGTATTCTTTGTATGTGTATGAATATGTCTTGATGTGTGTATGAATCTATTATTTGCTACATTTGTGTGTCTTGTTTACTTGTACTCTTTGTATGTGTATGAATATGTCCTTGATGTGTGTATGAATCTATTCTTTGCTACATCTGTGTGTGTTTTATTTACTTGTATTCTTTGTATGTGTATGAATATGTCCTTGATGTGTATGAATATATTCTTTGCTACATTTGTGTGTGTCTTGTTTCCTTGTATTCTTTGTGTGTATGAACATATTCTTTGCTACACTTGTATGTGTCTTGCATAATTGTATTATTACATATATGAATCTATTCTTTGCTACATTTGTGTGTGTCTTGTTTACTTGTATTCTTTGTATGTGCATGAACATGTTCTTGACGTATGTATGAATCTATTCTTTGCTACATTTGTATGTGTCATGTTTACTTGTATTCTTTGTATTCTTTGTATGTGCATGAATATGTCCTTGATGTGTGTATGAATTTATTCTTTTGCTACATTTGTATGTGTCTTGTTTACTTGTATTCTTTGTTTGTGCATGAATATGTCCTTGATGTGTGTATGAATCTATTCTTTGCTACATTTATGTGTGTCTTGTTTACTTGTATTCTTTGTATGTGTATGAATATGTCCTTAATGTGTGTATGAATCTATTCTTTGCTATATTCGTGTGTGTCTTGTTTACTTATATTCTTTGAATTTGTATGAATATGTCCTTGATGTGTGTATGAATCTAATATTTGCTACATTTGTGTGTGTCATATTTACTTGTATTCTTTGTATGTGTATGAATATGTCCTTGATGTGTGTATGAATCTATTCTTTGCTACATCTGTGTGTGTCTTGTTTACTTGTATTCTTTGTATGTGTATGAATATGTCCTTGATGTGTACGAATATATTCTTTGTTAGATTTGTGTTTGTCTTCTTTACTAGTATTCTTTGTGTATATGAACATATTCTTTGCTACACTTGTATGTGCCTTGAATAATTGTATTATCGCATATATGAATCTATTCTTTGCTACATTTGTGTGTGTCTTGTTTACTTGTATTCTTTGTAGTGCATGAATATGTCCTTGACGTGTGTATGAATCTATTCTTTGCTACATTTGTGTGTGCCTTGTTTACTTGTATTCTTTGTATGTGTATGAATATGTCCTTGATGTATGTATGAATCTATTCTTTGCTATATTTGTGTCTTGTTTGCTTGTATTCTTTGTATGTGTATGAATATGTCATTGATGTATATATGAATCTATTCTTTGCTACATTTGTGTGTGTTGTGTTTACTTGTATTCTTTGTGTGTATCAACATATTATTTGCTACACTTGTATGTGTCTTGCATAATTGTATTATTGCATGCATGAATCTATTCTTTGCTACATTTGTGTGTGTCTTCTTTACTTGTATTCTTTGTATGTGTATGAATATGTCCTTGATGTGTGTATGAATCTATTCTTTGCTACATTTATATTTGTCTTGTTTAATTTTACTTTGTATACTTATAAATGTATTCTTTATGTGCATATGAACTTTTATTTGTTATATTTACATACATAGTATTTACTTATGAGTGTAGTTTGTGTGAATATATATTTTTTTAAATATTTATTTATATGATTATAATATACTATCATTTTTTATATAAAAATATATATTATTAGAATAATTTGTAAATATATTAGTTTAAATATTTGAGAAAATATTAGTATTATTATTTTGCTTTTAATTTTTTATTTTTTTCCCTATCAATTTTTTTTTTTTTAAGTAAGTTTAATCTATTAATATGATACAAAAAGGAATTACAATGAGGCTCGGCCTCGGAGGATTTGAGTATCATTCATCACATAGTCAGAACATCTAGCTTTGACTGCCCCAATAGAGGGGAAACCAGTCCAAGAAAGCATAAGTCCAAAAAAGGAAAAAGTAGCCCTAGTAGGGGATTTTAGTTTGATCACAAAATAGAAAAAAAACATTTTGGAAACAAACTAACATAACCATAGTCCCAACCATGAAACAAACTAACATAACCATAACTGCCTAGTCAACAAGACGAAACATCCACCTGGCATTCTCGACACCTAGCTGTCAATTGTCTGGGGCTGGTTCTTCCACAATCGGACGCGCCCACTTATAAGGATCATCATCCTCGTCCAAAGTGACATGACCAGGTGCTGGATGGTCTCCCTCTATGCTACATGCACCCACATGCGTTCCAGACGTGTCTCCATGGTGACTACCTGATCCCTGTGTGTTACTGAGCTGACCCTCCCTCGACATGCTGACTACCAGCCACCGCTTTACCAGGCATGGTGGCTCTATCTTCATCTGCTTGTTGATCACCAGTGTTGCTTCGGCTCCTGCTACTTGGCTCTACTTTGCTCGGTTCATCAATGTGTTCAATCGGAGGAGCTGGCTACTAAATTTCTTCCGTAAAAGTAATTGAAACGGTGGCTATGATTATTGGGCGATTCAGGGAGCTACGAAATCGAAATTGTGTGGTATGGGGAACAAGATGCAGAGGTAGGGGGAAATTAGCAGTGAGAACTGCCACATCTCCTCATCAAAATTTTAAATATTGATAATATTAATTTGTCATTTTAAAATGAAAAATAATGTACATATTACAATAACATTAAAAAGTACATAATATCATCCTTCTAAGTAAAACCCAATTAATGATTATCATGT
>APFE031627293.1:72667-98442 GCA_000404065.3 Pinus taeda | reverse complement strand
TTTTCATCATTGGCCTCCGATCGAATAACTCTGCAGGTGTTCGACATCGGCTCATACATTCACACGCCGTAGACTATACCTGTAGTACCTTGAGGGCCATTGTCATTATTGGTGGTACCTCTCGCGTCTGTTAACAGTTTTCATTATTGACTGGTAATCAGACGATGTCCTAGCGTGTTCGACTTCAGCTTACATTTTCACATGCTTGGACTTGTACTTATGTTCGGGTCGAGATGGAGCGCAAGACCCTGGATTGTGTCTGTTGTAATCCAGGCGTAATTTTGATACATGACTCTTTCACTCGATGGCTGCGACCATACCGGAGTCTATTCATCAATCCCAACTAGATGGCTGCGTCCATACTACGGATCTTGATTATCATGCACTCTGTCAATGGATGGCTGCGCCCATACCACATACATCATGTATTTGAACTATCATACTGTATCTCTCTATGCAGGTTCTCGGCGGCAGTTCGATATGATCTTTTAAAGCACTTCACCTCTCTCTCTTTCTCGAAGCTCATGCTTTAGGGGGCATCTGTTACGCAGTAATTTGTCACCGTCAGTCACCGTCCTTGTCGCACCCCCGCTGTCACACATTGGAGGACACATTTACGGACCTGCGACCAGTGACATAACTTGAAAACACTTGCATTGAAGCCTCCTGAGTATGAAGTTCAATAACCCTGAAGACACCCTCTGAAGATTAACCTTGGAAAATGCCTTTTTCCCATTAGCGCGGGTCCACAGTATATTACCCAGCGCCAATGGCTCAGTCCTTACAAAGAGGGCGCGCCCATAAGCGCTCTGTCCCAGAGCACGGCCCGCGCCACACAATTTGGGCATGATTTTTGGCCAGCGCATGCTAGAATGCTTTTTCCCCTTGTGGCTCACTCAGTTCCCTGAAGGAAAAAGCCCAAAAAAGCAGCCGGGCTTCGGCTTTTCTATCCAAGGCAATGGCTATTATGAGACATTACCAAAACTCAGAATGTGTCCACATACAATGCATATCTCCTCTCCCTTTATCTATAAAAGCCTGTCTCCCCATAATGAACAAGCTAGTTTTTGGAGGCTAAAGCAAAAGAGCAAACAAGCTAGTGTGAGAGAGATATTTTTTGAGCTAAAAGTTGAAAGTAAGGTTATGCTGTCGGATTGTTGAGAGAGAAAGTGATTTTACAAGACGTGTCAGACTGACTGCCCACCCAGCTAGAGGAGTTTTACAGCATCAAGCCTTAAGTGGTTGTAATTTCTTCTCTCATTTCTATTTAATGATAAGCGACTGTCATTATGGTTTCATTCATGTGTTATACTGGTAATATGTGAATTGTATCTTGCTTGACTGGTACATAGCTGTATGTTTTTGGATTTTATGCTTGTTTGTGGGTTATTCTTCATTTGTGCAGGTGTCCCAGCGTGGATAGCGACCGGCCAGATATAGAAGACAGGAGCGACACTTCTCCCACAACAAACAAGTGTTGGATCCTAGGTTGGTCTCCCTGATCGACTTCTAAATTATATAGCTAGGAACTTGCATGCAGCGTGATTGATTGTTGCTAGACCCCTGTGGGGCTAGTGGGATCCACCTCTGTCCGCAGAGGGGATTTACCTCCGCAACAATGGGAATCAAACCTAGGTGGGGAGGATGATAAGCATTCCTCCAGCCACCTGAGATAATCCAATTGTATGTTAATGCATTAACTTTCTACTTGGAAATTTATTTGAAATTTTCTAAAAGGGATGGAAGATGCTTTCGTACATCTCTTCCTTTTGGAGATTTAGTTTAAACCAAATTTGTTGTGACTATTTCTCTTTATCATATTAACTTTTCTTTTCTTTTTCTCTCAAGACAACTAGAAATTTGGATACAGATCTCATTTTCTAACGCTTAGTTTCATAAAGTGTATATGGACAAGGAAGTAGTTCTATTGTAAAACTTCCCTTTTTTTTTATGTATGTAGAGGTTCCAAAATTGGATGGGATGAGAAAAGATCCCAGTCCCACCTATATTTTATTGTATAATCCTAATAAATACATCTATGATATGAGATAGTGCAATTTCAAAATTGGCAGCATGATTAGTGAAGGAAACTTGTGAAGATGAGAAATAATGATTCGCTAAAGCCAAACCAACTTAACAAGTTCCATTTATTGCAGTACTATGTTATACAATAGGTTGGAAAGAAATCTAATACATCCACTTCTACTTAGAGGGTTCTAAATCATTCTCATTCCACATGGATTTATTGTCTTAATATGCTCTTTACTTGAACATTCTTTGTTATCTTCCATTCATTAATTGAGTTATGCACTTTTCTTTCATATTTTCAGTTCATGTTTTTATTATTCCTCGAGTAAGTTATGGGCATATTATGCATATAAAAATTCATTACTGAGGTTAACATTGTGTCAATATTATTCCTCGAGTAAGTTATGGGCATATTATGCATATAAAAATTCATTACTGAGGTTAATATTGTGTTAATAACATACATTAGGGGAGGCTTTATGAGAGTTTTGAGTACAAATCATTATCACTAAGAAAGTGAAGAGATGGATTTATATGTTATCCATAAACATCAATTTTAAGCCATAATTACATCGTAAGGCGTTTCCCTATGAAATGAATTGCCCTAGACGCAACGGTGTCCTATTGTTGACTGTAGATTTATGGTGTTAGACGATTGAATGAATTATAATCGTTGATCCAAAACTGAATGAAGAAGCTAGACGGACGCACACTGAATGAGGAAGCTGGATGGACGCACAGTGATATTTCTCGCGGAGTCACAGCTTGCAGTAAAAGAGACGGCTATGGGGCACTCACAGAGTCAGAACCGATCAAAATACCACCGCCACCAAAGCTTGTGCTGAAGCTCTTCCCAGAGAATACGCGGGCAATAGTGTGGTACCAGGGTATGCTAGAGAAAAGGTGAAAGAGCTCCGGGACGAGTCGTTCTCAATAAATCCAATTCCAGAGCTTTCGAAGTCCACCAGGCAGTTTCGCAGGTAAGTTAACTTGTTATTGTCTGTGTTAAACTCTATATGTTCTATTTTATCAGTGTTGGTGATATTTGTTGTTTGCATTGATGCTGATATTTATCCTACTCTCTGTGCTATCTTCAGCCATTCTCCAGAATACAACGAGTCCGAACCTGGAGTTGAGATTTTGGACATATTTCTGAGTAGGATATGTATCTTTTTCATTGTATGATTGTGGAGTTATAACTGTACCTCTCCCAATATTTGTTGTCCTCTCAAGGAGGTGTTTAGTGATTGGCTTGAATTTTGTTTTGCAGAGCGGTTGTGGCGATTCATTAAACTTTGGATGTTCACCACCATATTTTAATGGATCTCCTCCCAGTCGAGTGGACAACCCTCTTGTGCATGATAGCAATTTCATTCATCAAAGAGTGCAGGCCTCACCCTCCACTCTTTCAAAGCCCAAATCATTGGGCAGATCTTCGCTCGGGCCTAATGCGGCTGTCCGAGTTGAGAGTTTTGATTGTTCTGGGAGGGATACAAGATGCAGTGTCCCTGCACTAGCTTGACTCGTGGACATTTACACTGACTATTGACTAAATTGCGGAGCAAGTACTGCCAGAGAGATTTTATGTATAAAATTAGTTATGATACCTTTAAAAATCACATACTGTAAATTTTGTAATCATATGAGTGGGGCTTTCCAACATGGCAGGGGTGTAAATGTTGAAAAGTTCGTTTAATTGCGGATATTATTATTATTATTCAACTATGTGCACTTATTGAGAAAGCATTTGTAGTCCTCATTGAGGATTGTTTTCTCCGAGGCTATTGTATCCAGAGACGAAGTCTTTCCTATAATTTCTGGATTAGATTTTGTCGGAGCATGGAAGATACGCCAGGTGCTTATGCATCCCCATTACTTGTAAGCTGTACAGATTCCTGAGTCATGTAATTGGATGTAATTTTAAACGTTTTAGTGGTATTTTAGCAGCAGTCTTGTAAGATGTTATAAAAAATCCTGAAGAATAAAGAATTGGCATTCCGGATTTGTATCTAATGTTCTCTATATCTTGATATTGTGCAGTTTTAATTTTGCAAAATCAGTTTCAGATGAGCATGTGTTGGTTTGGTATGCATAATAGTCTTCTAGATTTCTGCCGTGTAATTTTTTTAAACCTGTTCGTTTTTCAATTAAACAGTAATATATATTTGTGATCATTATTTTGCTTTATGCCCCCTAAAACCCTTAGGCTTTAATAGAAACTACAGCGTTTACAAAACGTGATTATATCCCTCATGTCTCCTGATTACAAACTTAATTAGACAAGGATGCATTGCATTCGGCATACCTACCGTATAAATGATAGCTCTCTGGTTTTTGAAGTCTATAAAAATATTGAATATATTGAATACCTCTATTGGTTTACCCAAAACCACTTCAAAAAAGCCTATAAAATATTGAATATACTGAATATCTTTATTCGTTTAACCAAAACCACTTCAAAAAAACTTATGGAAAATATTTGTTAAAAACAAATGCCTGTTTGTCCTATTATGAGTTATGTGCTATTTATTTCCTGCCATGCCATTCTTTAGTGGGTTCTTCATCATATCGTTGATAATGATGCAAATAAAATACCATTGAAACCTTTCGTGACTGCCTTATATACTCAGGTATAGCTATATCTTATATAATATGTGCACAGAATGAAATGTGCATGGGGCTGCGAGAAAGTGGACAAATAGACTAAGCTCGCCGGTGGAGACCGTACCAAATTCGAATGGGGAGAATTATTCACCTTATCCAACCGAATAGGCAAATTTGAGAAAAAAAAAATTCCCAGTACGGTCGAACTTGCTAATTATGATGTAAACTCTTTTGAAGCTGGCCACCTTTGGTAGAAATCTCTGTTGCACCTCCCTGCTGATTCAGATTCATAGCCAAAAGATAGATTCGCGTTTCCAATGGGTGTATGTATAGAAGATAACTATGACTCCCCGCAAAAGGCTTGATTTAAACAGAATCCCATAGCAATAAAAAAGGATTATGTCCACATTTAAAACTACTGTTTTTGACATCAACAACATGACATATTAACCACCAGTTGCTTGAAATATTAAATTTAATGATAGCATGCGCCAATGTCTGCGTGTGCTGCTGATAAGGAATTCGCAAACAACGTAAGTCCTGTTGATCAACAAAATTTAAACGATAATAGGATCTTCAATTCATTAGTAAAGCTGATACAGACATCGAAACGGTATTAGTTACTAGGTGGTCTAAAAATATGCACTTATCAAATAAACCTGGCCTTTACTAAAGAAAATAATAAATCTGGCCTTTAGCAAAGAAAATCTGTAGACAACATTCCTTGGTACTAACAATAATAGTCTGCCATTATGACTACAATAGTAGTTAGTTTTCTGCCATAGTGTCTGCGATAATAGTTAGTTTTCTGCCATAGTGTCTTCAATAATAGCGCGGCAAAGAAAATATGGCCTTTACCAAAGAAAATCTGTAGACAACATTCCTTGGTAGTAATAATAATAGTTTGCCATAGTCCCTACAATAATAGTTAGTTTTTGCCATAGTGCCTACAATAATAGTGAGTGTATGGTTAACATAGTTCCAACTGATTCTAAGCGTATCTTAAAAAAATTAACAAAACTTTCCCAATTACAATAAACATAATAAGAAATGAAAAATCTGGAGTCATATGGTAGTATTCTACATTCTTTGCAGAGGCCTGTCACGGGACAATGACATCAGAAGAAACTCATAGCTTCTGCCATTGTCACTGCAATTATAGTTAGTTGATGATAACGATCAGAAGAAGCTCATTGGCATTACAATAATATATTCTGCCATTGATCCTACAATAATAGTTAGTTGATGATGATAAGATAGTTCTAACGGATTCGAAAGAATTTTCCAACTTACAGAAAATAAACATAAAAAGTTGTGAACCATGACTGATGCAATAGAATTTCTGCATTATTTGCAGAGGACTGTCACATAATATTTATACAGTTTACAATGGAATTAAGAATCTTAAGCGAGAATAAACTCGTTACAATTAAGTTGATATTAGAACACATTCATATAGCCTACCAGATAATAAAAAACAAATTCAAATAAAAACTAAGTCTCTGCAATATCTTTTCACTCCAAAACAAATCATTTAAAAATAGAATGAACATCTAATTTTCCTACTTATTAAGAATAAACATTTAAAAACTGAGGTGCATTTCCTCACACTTCTATTTAAGAATAAACTTAATAAAGAAAAAATATTTTCCAAAAACTGAGGTGCATTACTCACACTTGTATTTAGCAAATATTATTTGAAAATAAAATAAATCACAAGATACAGTAGACTTATCATGCTCTTCCTGGACAAGTATTTAGGAAAAACATGAAAAATTCACCCTCATAGGATGAGAAACATAACAGCAACAAGATTGTGTTCACATTCTCTACAATGCTAGACCCTTTCCCTTCTTTCTGTCCTCCACGGCTGAGGTCAAACTATCAAGCTCTTGTGAGGCAGACTTGATTGCATGGAGAATCATCTTCTTCACCTTTAACTTGTCTTCTTTCCCCCTGTGATTCTTGGGTAGCAAACTGAACTCTTCAGTCAACTGAATACATTGCTCTAAATTTTTAGGCGATACAAAATCCATGGCGAATTTAATACATGACTTCGGCTGTATGCGTTATAATATTGACAACATCGGCCACATCCAAGTGCAGCCTAGTCACTGAATCCCCTCTAATATTCTCTTCGTTGGCGCCATAGGGTATGTAAGTTTTGGGACCCAAATCAGGTTTCAAGGAGTGCTTTGGAAGCTTTGTGGCAAGATTTAGAATCCCAAATTTAGGATGGGTGTACTCCTTGAAAGGTAAGGCGCTGATAAATTCAGCACAATGTCTTGTAGACGCTCTTCGAATGAATTTTTTGGAGGCCAATCCTTTCGTAGACGCTCTGTAAGGCACTGATAAATTCAGCACAATGTCTTGTAGACGCTCTTCGAATGAATTTTTTGGAGGCCAATCCTTTCATAGACGCTCTTTGAATGAATTTTCTAGAGGCCAATCCTTCAACTTATACAACAGGGGCCAACCATCACGGTGGTATATTCCCCTTACATAATATGCAAAAAATTGATGAGATGAATATTGATCTCAATCCACTTCCAATCCATGCAATTAAGGACTTCCACTTCTAGCTCCTTTGGAAGGGCTTTTTTGGTATGCTTTGAATTCTTGGCTCTTGTATCCTTTGAATTCTTGGCTCTGGTAATCTTGAAAGCCCACCACATGACCATTGGTCCCAGCTACAATATTATTTAAAACATTTCTGACAATCACAGGCTCACCTCTTCTCCAATGTTTTTGAAAATGTTCAACAGTCTCACTCTCGACATCTTGAACAGTTGGACAATACAAATAGTTGTCGCTGCTATCCTACCTGTTAGCATCTTTTCTTAGCTTATGAGAATGCTCAAAATCAGGCTTGAATGCTCAAAATCAGGCTTGAAGCACAGAGAACATGGCTGTATGGTTGTGTATCTCTTGATGCCCTTGGAAACTCACAATCCCTAGAAACTGATTGTGCTACTTTCTCTATGTTTGCAGCCCAATTTTGCCCAAATCTGGTGCACTTTAATTCTAACAATTTCTTTGCACAACGAGGACATGGGATTGAATGATCAGCGTTAACTTTAAATTTAGACAATGGTAGTATAGAATCAAGCTAATCTATCATTTTAGAATTTTTATCAACTATCCTCTTTGTTGAATCACCTCCAAGCTGTTGTTCTTCTTGAAGCTCACGACAGCAAGAAAGACAAAGATCATACTCACAATCATGACAGTTTTTGTGGAAACTTACGGTAGATGTGTGGCAGTTGTCACAAAAATGACGATCATCTACCTTCACATTAGACACTCGAATCTCCAGGTCTTCTCCAAGTTTTTTCTGAATTTTGGCCTCCCCTTCCAGTTCCAGCATTTGCTCCCCATGAATTTTGGTGACCAAATGTTCATTCCATGGTCACTCGGAGAAGAATGCCGAGCTTTGAAACTAGCGAGTTTACCATGGATGGATATGGTAGCAGGTGTAAGTGGTCGTGTGGCATGTGTATTTTTGGGAGGGTGGCAGGTGTATTTTTGGCGGAATGTGTATTTTCTCATGCACCGCTCCATCATAGGTGACCGAAACTTTAGGTAAAATTAACTAAGTGCAATCGAAAATCCTAGAGAATTAAACTTTGGGTAAAATTAACTTAGTGCAATCGAAAATCTAAGAGAATTAAACTTTGGATAAAAGTAAGGAAGGAGATTGCAGAGTTTGGATAAAATCAACAAACCTAATAGAAAAAGAGTAAGTCTGCAATAAGACCTCATTCTGAGTAGCCAATAAAAAACTTAAGAAAATTAATTAAATAATTTTGAATTATCGGTTTTTTTCTTAAAACTTTAGTTAAAACACTAAATGACATTTGATATTTAAAAAGTCAAACAAAATTAATTCAAATTCAACGCGATATCGATCGCTATATACCTGCTACTATCGGCAGGTATAATAAGTGAAGCAAATTTATTAGTAGGATGATAACTTAGAAAAAAGATAAATGAAGTAAAACAAGAAGTGGCGGGATTTGAACAGCGGATTTGTAAGAGGGGATCTGAAATGCTTTTTAATAATGTAAATGGGTATTTGTATTTTGATTATGTGAGATTGGAAGAAGATATAAATGATATAAATAAAATATTTGAATTTCGTTAATTTTATTTTATCATGATTATGGGATTGGGATATATCTTTACGCAGTAAGGCATTTCCCTTTGAAATGAATTGCCCCCGCTGTCGTGTCCTATTGTTGACCATAGATTTTTGGTGTTAGACGATTGAATGAATTGTGATCGTTGATCCAATACTGAATGAGGAAGCAGGACGGATGCACAGTGATATTCCTCGCGGAGTGACAGCTCCCAGTGAAAGAGACGGCGACGGGGCACTCACAAAGTCAGAACCGATCAAAATACCATCGTGGCCAAAGCTTGTGCTGAAGCTCTTTCCCGTTTCTGTAGAAATGATGAATAGCCTCAAAGAAAAAGCAATGGAGGATGGCAAGACCAAGAAGTGCACTAGTTTCGAAGTGGTGACCGTGCACGTGTGGAGGGCAAGAAGTATGGCGTTGGAAATGCAGCATGATGAGATTTCCACGGTGTTCTTTCCGGTGGAATTCAGGGCCAGAATGGAGCCCCCTCTTCCCAGAGAATACGCGGGCAACGCTGTGGTACCAGGGTATGCGAGAGAAAAGGTGGAAGAGCTCCGCGACGAGCCGTTCTCGACCCTCGTGCACAAAGTCCAGTAAGGGTTGTCCAGAATAGGCAACGATTATGTTAGGTCTGTGATAGATTGGCTGCAAGTCCACAAAGGGATACCGTGTGCGGTGAACAACTTTTCTGTGGTTGCATGGTGGAGGTTGGGGTTAGAGGATGCAGAATATCCGTGGGGAAATCCTCTCCATCTGAGCCCTGTGATGGGCCTGAGCCAGTGTTCAGAACTGGTCATGCTGCTCCCCAAACCAAACCAACAATGTGGTACAGGTGGTGGTTTCAACGTTGCCATTACTCTCCAACCTTTTCAATTCCCACGCTTCCATCAATTGTTCCAACTTACAAAGTAACATCCCATCCATCCATTTATCCAGCGATTGACATTTGTGTTTACACTAAGTATTAGTTGTGTTCTTCTTCTTCGTATTTGATGTGTAGCATTCCTACAAATTTGACTTTTACTCAGTAATTTTTATTCAAATAGTAGAACCATATTTTTATCTGGTTACTTTTTTATTATCATATTCTGAACAAGGTTGGTTGGATAATTTTAAGGTTAAAATGTTAGATTATCTGAATCCAAACTTTCTTGGGTGTGTTGAGAATGCTTTGGGCATGCGAGAATGGCTGGAATCTAATGGTCACCAGTAGAACTGAGTGCCCTCTACGAAACTGAATTTTGTTTTTACATTCCCGGAAGCATTAGCCTGCTCGCATACCCCACCCTGCCAATACCAAAATCCAAACAGGATTTAGTTTTTCATTTATGTTTTTCAGGCCAAGTTTTATTCGAGTATCTTTTCTCAGCTTCCTCTGTTCAGGTAAGAGGCTACATCACATCCTCTGATTTTATGCTCCGTAATTTACTTTCTTTTAATGGTTTGTTTGCAGCGTTCAAACACTTGATTTAAACTTTCTGTTTTTCAACCTCTATTGAATGGTTTGTAAATAGATTTTAATGATCTTCACTTATCTTTTAATGATCTGATTCCTTTTTCAATGCAGTGGCTATTGACGGTTTTGACTTTGACTTTGGTTTTTCATATCAAATACTATATCATGTATTCCATTGATCTCAGACCTTCAAGATTCAAGGTTTCCAGTTTGACACACGCATTTTTGTTGAGAAAATTAAGATGTTCAAGATATGAAAGATCTGTCAATGTGTGTTGAGAATGCTTTGGGCATACGAAAATGGCTAGAATCTAATGGTCACCAGTAGAACTGAGTTCCCTCTGTGAACCTGAATTTTGTTTTTGCATTCCCGTAAGCATTAGCCTGCTCGCATACCCCACCCTGCCAATACCAAAATCCAAACAAGATTTAGTTTTTCATTTATGTTTTTCAGGCCAAGTTTTATTCGAGTCTCTTTTCTCAACTTCCTCTGTTCAGGTAAGAGGTTACATCACATCCTGTGATTTTATGCTCTGTAATTTCCTTTCTTTTAATGGTTTGTTTGCAGGGTTCAAACACTTAATTTAGACTTTCTATTTTTTAACCTCTTTTGAATGGTTTGTAAATATCTTTTAATGATCTTCACTTATATTTTAGTGATCTGATTCCTTTTTCAATGCAGTGGCTATTGACGGTTTTGACTTTGGCTTTGGTTTTTCATATCAGATATTATATCAGGTATTCCAGTGATCTCATCATATCTGAAGTAATATACCATTCTAATCTGTGTAGGACTTTATCAAAATCAATCTTGAGGAGCAGATCTTCTTGGTGAATTTCTCCAGCCCACTAGATAGTTTTCAAGCTTAACTTTTTTGTGGTTAATGCCTCTGCATGAGTCTTCAATGCCCTTTGCTGAATCCAAACTTTCTTGGGTGTGTTGAGAATGCTTTCGACATACGAGAATGGCTGGAATTTAATGGTCACCAGTAGAAATGAGTTCCCTCTGCGAACGTGAATTTTGTTTTTGCATTCCCGGAAGCATTAGCCTGCTCGCATACCCCACCCTGCCAATACGAAAATCCAAACAGGATTTAGTTTTTCATTTATGTTTTTCAAGCCAAGTTTTAACCGAGTATCTTTTCTCAGCTTCCTCTGGTCAGGTAAGAGGCTACATCACATCCTGTGATTTTATGCTCCGTAATTTCCTTTCTTTTAATGGTTTGTTTGCAATGTTCAAACACTGGATTTAGACTTTCTATTTTTTAACCTCTTTTGAATGGTTTGTAAATATATTTTAATGATCTTCACTTATCTTTTAATGATCTGATTCCTTTTTCAATGCACTGGCTATTGACGGTTTTGACTTTGGCTTCAGTATCCAACATTATGATCTCAGTCATTTTTTCAGATCCTACAGTCTCTCATCGTTTTTCAATATTTCTGTTTCTTGATCATATATCTTTATATTTCTGATTGTGGTGCACAACATTCCCCTCGAGGGAGTATTCAAGATTCAAGGTTTCCAATTTGACACGCGCATTTTTGTTGAGAAAATTAAGATGTTCAAGATATGAAAGATCTGTCAATGTGTGTTGAGAATGCTTTGGGCATACGAGAATGGCTAGAATCTAATGGTCACTAGTAGAACTGAGTTCCCTCTGCGAACCTGAATTCTGTTTTTTCATTCCTGGAAGCATTAGCCTGCTCGCATACCCCACCCTGCCAATACGAAAATCCAAACAGGATTTAGTTTTTCATTTATGTTTTTTAGGCCAAGTTTTATCCGAGTCTCTTTTCTCAACTTCCTCTGTTCAGGTAAGAGGTTACATCACATCGTATGATTTTATGCTCTGTAATTTCCTTTCTTTTAATGGTTTGTTTGCAGCGTTCAAACACTTGATTTAGACTTTCTATTTTTTAACCTCTTTTGAATGGTTTGTAAATATCTTTTAAAGATCTTCACTTATATTTTAGTGATCTGACTCCTTTTTCAATGCAGTGGCTATTGACGGTTTTGACTTTGGCGTTGGTTTTTCATATCAGATACTATATCAGGTATTCCAGTGATCTCATCATATCTGAAGTAATATACCATTCTAATCTGTGTAGGACTTTATCAAAATCATTCTTGAGGAGCAGATCTTCTTGGTGAATTTCTCCAGCCCACTAGATATTTTTCAAGCTTAATTTTTTTGTGGTTAATGCCTCCGCAGGAGTCTTCAATGCCCTTTGCTGAATCCAAACTTTCTTGGGTGTGTTGAGAATGCTTTCGGCATACGAGAATGGCTGGAATATAATGGTCACCAGTAGAACTGAGTTCCCTCTACGAACCTGAATTTTGTTTTTGCATTCCTGGAAGCATTAGCCTGCTCGCATACCCCACCCTGCCAATACCAAAATCCAAACAAGATTTAGTTTTCCATTTATGTTTTTCAAGCCAAGTTTTATCCGAGTATCTTTTCTCAGCTTCCTCTGTTCAGGTAAGAGGCTACATCACATTCTGTGATTTTATGCTCCGTAATTTCCTTTCTTTTAATGATTTGTTTGCAACGTTCAAACACTGGATTTAGACTTTCTATTTTTTAACCTCTTTTGAATGGTTTGTAAATATATTTTAATGATATTCACTTATCTTTTAATGATCTGATTCCTTTTTCAATACACTGGCTATTGATGGTTTTGACTTTGGCTTTGGTTTTGACTTTGGCTTGAGTCTCCAACATTATGATCTCAGTCATTTTTTTAGATCCTGTAGTCTCTCATCATTTTTCAATATTTCTGTTTCTTGATCATATATCTTTATATTTCTGATTGTGGTGCACAACATTCCCCTGGAGGGAGTATTCATGGAAGGAAGCCTACCCCCGACTTCCTATAATGTTGTCCTTCCAGACCAAAACTACTGTGGGGAGATAAAAGTTGGCCTCACATTCACTATTAAGGTAGATTCTATGTATGCAGAGGCTCTTTATATCAGAAACATTTTTTTGAATGGTAATAGGATGGATTCATATTAGCTATGGATATTGACCAATCACTCTAAATTTCATTTTCAAATTTTGTTTTACAGATGTAAGAAGATAATTTCAATAAAAGGTTTAAACTTATTCCTTCTAGATCTTTTAAAGTTAAATATCTTTTTAGAATTTAATGGATTTAAGGATATAAAGGATCTATGGATATAAAGGATGTATTGTAGATTTTGAGAATATTCAAGATATATGAATAATAGAATTTGAAAGTCTTAGGGAGCAATACAAAGTTTAAACTTTAAAGTTGAATACTTTTCTAGAATTTCATGGATCCATGAATATGGTAGGTTTTGAGTATATTCAAGATCCATGAATATTGTAGAATATGAGAATCTTAGAGAGATTACAAATAATATTAAGGTGAAACAGGTCAAACAAATTGACTAGGAACATTCTATCATATTCTCAAATTCTAAAATATTCCCAGAATTTATTATCAAATTAATTTCGATTCCATAACCCTAACATGTAATTCTGTTTTTTCATATAAATTCCCATCCAATTACTTCAATCCTATGAACTCAAATATGTTTTTTCATATTATGGTGATTAGAAATTGCACGAAGAAGAAGATTGATGTGAGGAAGTCAGAGGGTGGAAAGAAAGCTCCTTCAAAGAAATCGAATGTACTGTCGCATCAAACCCAAGAAATTCTGAAATAGTGTTTATTGGGAGTATATCATTCTGAAATAATGTTTATTGGGAATATATCTACATCTTTCCTCGCCTATGACTCTCTTTTAGTGTCACATCTAACACATAAATTCTGAAATAGTGTATCCACATCGTTCCTAGACTATGACTCTTTTTGTGTTGTTTGATGTTTATCTTTTCTACCAATCACTGAAACTCTTCATGGAAAAGTTGTGATTTCTCTTGTGATTTCTTAGAGACTATACAGAATGGATTTCCGCACTTCATGCCTTACGGCGTTTTCTTTGCAACATTTGGTGCAAATGCTAGTTATATACTTCAAATGATACTATAAGAAAATGAAAACAAGATAATTGATTCAAAGGCATAACTTGAGCCTTGTCTTGAGAAGCATATTGTGTTATAAAATAGGCTATTATATTTGTTTAGCCTTTCTATAATGTAAAAACAAAGAGAATATGTATCATAAATAGAATAACAAATAGGTTTTTCTGATTTTTTACTTAATTGTTGGTTATGGGCTAGTGCTTTCAAATATAACAAAAGAGAGACATAACTAAAATGATAAAATTGAAAAGCACATACATGAAAAACATAATTGGGTTTTGGAAAATTTGAGTGAAATACATTCATATTTTTCTTGGGAAAAAGCAATTCAAATGTAAAAACCTCCCAAAAGGTATAAATCATGAAGATGCAAGTTCAAGGGATATTTTTGTTGGATGAATATCACTAATTAACTGAAGATGTTCACTTTCAAAGAGAAACTTTACTCAAATGCAATATGACACTACTCATGGTGCACTAATGCCTGGAATTGAATATTGAACAAATATTAAATTTCATATTTATTACTATTTTTCTTTATAATCTCTTACAACATTTCTTTACACCCTTTGGACTGATAGATAGGTTAAAGCATGGTGAGAATGAAGTAAATTTAGCTCTTAGAAACCATTAAACAAAGTAACTATTATAAAACATTAAAAGTATAAGCTCCTAAGTGAGTGATTACTAATGGTAAGTCTATTAACTTTTTCAATCTAACTATTTTCAAAATTTGATTTTGATGTACATAATAAATAAATGTAAACCGAGATATATATATAATTATAATATATATATATATATTATATATATATAATAAATAACTAAAAACATATATATTATATATAATAAGATTAATTAATTAATAAAATTTAAGTTTATTAATTTAATTGTTATTTTTTATTATTATACATATATTCCGGTCAATAATATGGATGAGCCTTTGCACCAAGAACACCCTTAAAAACCGAATCACTCTTATTCACACCGATAGAAACTGAAAAACGCAGGTAAAAAAAAACTACAGCGATACCAAAAATTATAAAATAGTAACACTGACTTAAAAGATGGTTTAATGGATAGTAATTAGAAAATTGGTTTAATGAGTAGTAATTAAAAGATTGGTTAAAGATAAATTTGAAAACAACGGTTCAAAAAAGGAATCATAAGACTCAGGGAATGCCCTAGTTATTATACACTCGCCCGCGCGTGATGAATGAAGAATGTGAGGGACCGGTGGTTATAGACTCTTGCGCCTGGTGAATGAAGAATGGGAGAGATCGGTGGAATGAGAGGAGGAAATTCACCAACGAAGAGGAGGTGATCGAAGTTTTTGCAGTATGAAAACAGCAGCAAGGCGATCTGAGTGGATTATTCATGGAGAGGGTAATTTTCTGTTCCCTTTAATTTGCTTTAATTTGTTTGGTCTATTTCTCTGTTTATTCAACTGGTATTTCTCTGTTTATTAAACCAAGTAACCTGACAAATTTTTTTCTGTTCAATGTACAGGTGGTTAAGCATGGGTGTTCTTTCTCTCTCAAACTCTCTGATGTAAAGTTGTCTGTCTTATGGAGCGCTCCATAATGTTCTGTGTAGTGTTGTATGCATCCATGTCTTGTCCTGTGTGTAGTGTTGTGGTATGCTTGTAATGTGGCTTGTGTAGTGTTGTAGTATGTTTGTAGTGTTGTGGTATGGTTGTTTTGTGTGTCTGTTAAGTGAGAGAGAAAGTCCAAGCTGAGGAGAATAAGCAGGGGTGGTTGAAGGGCCAACTTGATTAACAAAAATGTATATGCATTCAGAGTGAGTTGGTACTCATGGCAATATTTTCTTGAATTACTTCTAAATTCATTCACCGCCATTTGGTTAAAGGTAAATTTGAACACAACGGTTCAAAAAAGGAATCATAAGACTCAGGGAATGCCCTAGTTATTATACACTCAGCCCGCGCGTGATGAATGAAGAATGTGAGGGACCGTTGGTTATAGACTCTTGCGCCTGGTGAATGAAGAATGGGAGAGATCGGTGGAATGAGAGGGGGAAATTCACCAACGAAGAGGAGGTGATCGAAGTTTTTGCAGTACAAAAACAGCAGCAAGGCGATCTGAGTGGATTATTCATGGAGAGGGTAATTTTCTGTTCCTTTTGTTTGGTCTATTTCTCTGTTTATTAAACCAAGTAACCTGACAAATTTTTTTCTGTTCAATGTACAGGTGGTTAAGCATGGGTGTTCTTTCTCTCTCAAACTCTATGATGTGAAGTTGTCTGTCTTATGGAGCGGTCCATAATGTTCTATGTTCTGTGTAGTGTTGTATGCATCCATGTCCTGTCCTGTGTGTAGTGTTGTGGTATGCTTGTAATGTGGGTTGTGTGGTGTTGTGGTATGGTTGTTTTGTGTGTTTGTTAAGGGAGAGAGAAAGTCCAAGCTGAGGAGAATAAGCAGGGGTGGTTGAAGGGCCAACTTGATCTGCATTCAGAGTGAGTTGGTACTCATGGCAATATTTTCTTGAATTATTTTTAAATTCATTCACCGCCCTTTGTTTCTGTTTTTTTTATGAGTTGGAATTTTATATGCAGGAGCTGGAGCAGCATTTCCGGTGCTTTTGTAGCAAAGAGTGACAAGTTTGCAGCTCCTTTTTAATCACCTGTTTGCAGAGTTTCAATAACAAATGAAAGATTCTTAAGAAGCAAGGTTAGTAGTATTTGATAATGGCCTTGTTCTCCTGTGTTTCTTGGTGCAATTTACGAATATCTCTATGATATATTTACAAAACATGTCATGTCCATTACAGAAGAGTTATGCCAATTGAGTTAGTTTAGTCCTATGTGAGGATGTTCACGTGTGAGATATTCCATATAACGAGTCATGTTGCCCATAGATATTTTCGGGTTTTGACAACATTGGTCTCTCATTTCATGGCTGCGCTGCTTGTTAGAGCATTGATCTCTCCAAACTCCCAATTGAGCTCCTCCTTTTCTCATTTCATGGCTGCGCTGTTTGTTATAGCGTTGGTCTCTCCAAACCCCCAATTCAACTCCAAGCGCACAATTGAGCTCCTCCTTTTCTCATTTTATGTCTACGTTGTTTGTTACAACATTGGTCTTTCCAGACCTCGAATTAAGCTCCAAACGCCCAATTGAACGCCTCTTTTTGTTTGTTACAACATTGGTCTTTCCAGACCTCGAATTAAGCTCCAAACGCCCAATTGAACTCCTCCTTTTCACATTTGATGCGTGCGCATCCATTTTCTTTAGATGTGTTGAACACTCTACATTCTATTACTATGCTAGATCTCACCTATAATACAGTCAAGGGAGAAATTCCTTCATGGCTGTAGAATCTTCCAAAGCTTTTAGACGTTGCTCCTATCATACAATCAATTGGAGGGGACAATACCATCTCAACTGTATAACTCGTGGAATTCTCTGAAGCAAGTGCAGTACGAGCAAATCAGTTCCATGACAGCCTTCCCCATCCACCATGATTCATATCCATAAGAGTTGCATAATCCGATGAAGTCGAAGTTCCTTAAAGAGTGGTAACACCAGTCATAAGAACAACTAATTTAGGTAGCACAATCGGTAGCTTCTCCTTAAGTAGGAGATTGAGAAGGTGGTTCAGTCAGTTGAGAGGCACCACCAAAATCCTTACACAGCAAAACCCTACAGAGAGGCACCGCCAAAAACTTTACACTGCAAAACCCTCCAGAGCCAGATCAACACATTCGTGAGAAAGACCCAGCCCTGTCTGTTGATTGTGCAATTCAGAAGTGAGAGCTCGAATAAACCCCAGAAATGCACGCCGTAAGGCTGCATAGCCTACATAGCTACTTACCGCTTATTCTAATTAAATGACCTCTGTATAGCACGCCTAATCAGGTATTATCGATAAATTGTTGTTGAGGTTGGAGTTTTTATTTATAAGTGGTTATGAAAAATAGCCTAGGTATTCAGGGAGAAGTAATTGTTTATGAAATTTTTTAATATTTAAAAGTGATTATTAATTAAAATTGGTTTATTAAAATATTATTTAATTTAATTAGATTTACAGTAGCAAGGCACATAGGAAACCTAAAATAACCCAAGACAAGACAGTAGTACCAAGCCACATAATTAGAATTATACTCGAAGCCAACACTTGGGTAATGCCGAGGGCAGCAAGGTATGCATATAAGCATCATAAATAAATGACTGTACCTACAATCACATACCTGCAATCCACTGATGGAAGAGTTTTCCATGGATGGTACCAGCAATTTTAAGAGTTTTCCATAGATGGTACGAGCAGTTTTAGATTTTCAAAAAATCCTGGTCGCCCCATAAAGAGCATGGCCCCGCGCCCAATACAGTACCAATTAGCCACACAGGAAACCTAGAATATACTCGAAAGTTTGCAACACCCTACACAGGGGAATTTCCTTATCTCTACTTTACGAGCAACCATTAGTGGAAGTGCCTTCATCTTCTTTGGAGTTGGTTTTTGTTTATTTCTAATTTTGAAATAAAGGCTAAAATGTAAGTAATTTAGTATAAAAATATTATAAAAAATACAATAAAATCTGCTTGAGAAACTATTTGGTCAAGTAAGTCTTTGCTCAGAAATCCAACTTGGGATTTCTGACCAAATACCTATATATAGTAGTCATATGATCAGTATTCTTTATTAATTAATTTGAATATCATTGATCTGTTAGTTGTTTATTTTTGCTACCGAAGCTGCTTCTCCTCGCCTTCAATGATTTCTTTCCATTTCGTTTGGAGCCTAACAGACTGCTCCTTTTTCAGTAATTATAAAAAACATTTTTTAATAGTAAATTTTATATATAAAATCAGGTAGGTCCTAAATGATTTTCACTGGCTACTACATGCTTGAATTTGATGGATTCGATGTGAAACATATAGTGTCGGCCACCATGAAATCGAATGAATTTGAGGATCTATATTCTAAGGTTTCAGAGTTTTGTTTGTGTGGAGCGTATGAAAAGCAGAGAGAACACACAACCTGGGAAATGATCAAGCGTTTAATTCCCACTTACCAGGTTAGAATATAAGGGGATTCAATTTTTGGTTTTCAGCGCTTACATCTAACATAGCCCATAGGCTCCTTCATATTTGTGAGGTTTGTATTATTTCCCGGTCAAATTTTCCCATTTGGGCTGTAGTTCAATTTTTTTTGTAATGTTCAATATTGTAATGGCATTTTCTTGAAATATTACTATTTCATCAATAGATACCTATAATCGATCGAGGAGAGCACTACCTTGGTCATCCTTGCTCTATGCCATTTCTGTTTGTGAACATTGGTCCATTTCTATAATATCTACCCACGAAGTGGTCAGCCCTGCTATATGGAATTTCATTTCAGTCAGGATTTTTCATGTTCGATTTATTTAGTTCTTCCTTCAAGCGAGGACTGTTTGAATTTAATACCCTGAACTTGATGGGTATATTTAGATGCACGATTTAGTCTATTATATATTAGAGACAGGCCCCTGTAATATACTTCTAGCTTTTGGGTTGGCATTTGAAGGGAAATGAGTCGTTGTCATTAAGAAGGATTGTAGATGGTTGGTGCTTAATATTTATTGACTGCTTATATCATGTACCAGATCATCGTTCATATTCATGTGCATGTAAGTGGAACGTCCGTCTGTTTTCCCTTGACTTCACTGTATAAGGAATTTGCAGGTAAGGTGCAAGAAATCAAATTACCTTCATACACACAAGGAATTTGCAGGTAAGGTGCAAGAACTCAAATTATGCAGGGCATTTTTAAGCCTGGCACTTCCACACAAGGGCCGTCAACTTTTCAGAGACGGGATTGTAGATATTGATTATAAAAGATAAATCATTTAATTGTGTGTGGTTTATTTGATAGGGTAGATTTTGACAATATTTCAAAATCTGAATTTGATATGGTAGATTTTGAAAATATTTCAGAATCTGACATCCCGTGGAAAAAAGATTAAATCTACTTGTAAATTTATTAATCTCTTTTCTAATTATCAACTGAAAATTTCTCAAATGATCAAATTCTGAAAATTTCCCAAAATCTACCATCAGAGATATTCCCTCA
The DNA here is from genome assembly GCA_000404065.3 of Pinus taeda. NCBI lineage: Eukaryota > Viridiplantae > Streptophyta > Pinopsida > Pinales > Pinaceae > Pinus > Pinus taeda. The sequence continues at coordinate 78,126 of APFE031627293.1, read as the reverse complement.
ATCTATCTGGTTTAGACCTTATTTAATTAGTGAGACTAATTTAATTCTTTAGTGAGACTAATTTGGTCAGAGATATTCCCTCAATCTATCTGGTTTAGACCTTATTTAGTTAGTGAGACTAATTTAATTCTTTAGTGAGACTAATTTGGTGAGGTATGTAGGATCCCCTGTGAATACAAGGGCCAGAATTTGGAGGTGAAGGTGGAGGAAAGTAGCCACTATCCTTACTATCTTGCTGTCCAATGCTTATACCAGGGAGGCCAGACAGACATAGTTAACGTAGATGTTGCTCAGGTAAATTAGTCCATGACATTAATTTCTGAATAATGCATCCATTAATTTCCGAACAATTAATATGTAATCTGTGTGCAGGTGGGTAGTTTTGAGTGGCATTACATGACACGCAACCATGGCGCAATTTGGGTCATACAGAGCCCACCACGGGGTCGTCTTCAGTTTCGATTTGAGGTTACAAGGAATTCCCTTGACGTCCGTGTGTTTTCCCTTGAGTTCTTGCACCTTATCTGCAAATTCCTTGTGGGTATAAATTTGTGTGTATGAACATATTCTTTGCTACACTTGTATGTGTCTTGCATAATTGTATTATTACATATATGAATCTATTCTTCGCTACATTTGTGTGTGTCTTGTTTACTTGTATTCTTTGTATGTGCATGAACATGTTCTTGACGTATGTATGAATCTATTCTTTGCTACATTTGTATGTGTCTTGTTTACTTGTATTCTTTGTAGTGCATGAATATGTCCTTGACGTGTGTATGAATCTATTCTTTGCTACATTTGTGTGTGCCTTGTTTACTTGTATTCTTTGTATGTGTATGAATATGTCCTTCATGTGTGTATGAATCTATTCTTTGCTATATTTGTGTCTTGTTTGCTTGTATTCTTTGTATGTGTATGAATATGTCATTGATGTATATATGAATCTATTCTTTGCTACATTTGTGTGTGTTTTGTTTACTTGTATGCTTTGTGTGTATCAACATATTCATTGCTACACTTTTATGTGTCTTGCATAATTGTATTATTGCATGTATGAATCTATTCTTTGCTACATTTATATTTATCTTGTTTAATTTTACTTTGTATACTTATAAATGTATTCTTTATGTGCATATGAACTTTTATTTGTTATATTTATATACATAGTATTTACTTATGAGTGTAGTTTGTGTGAATATATATTTTTTTAAATATTTATTTATATGATTATAAATATACCTATCATGTTTTTATAATAAATATATATATTTAGAATATTTAATTTGTAAATATATTAGTTTTAAATATTTGAGAAAAATATTAGTATTATTATTTTTGCTTTTAATTTTTATTTTTTCCCTATCAATTTATTTATTTATTTATTTATTTATTATTTTAAGTAAAGGTTTTTTTTGTAAGTTTAATCTATTAATATGATACAAAAAGGAATTACAATGAGGCTCGGCCTCAGAGGATTTGAGTATCATTCATCACATAGTCAGAACATCTAGCTTTGACTACCCCAACAGAGGGGAAACCAGTGCAAGAAAGCATAAGTCCAAAAAAGGAAAAAGTAGCCCTAGCAGGGGATTTTAGTTTGATCACAAAATAGCAAAAAAACATTTTGGAAACAAACTAACATAACCATAGTCCCAACCATGAAACAAACTAACATAACCATAACTGCCTAGTCAACAAGACGAAACATCCACCTGGCATTCTCGACACCTAGCTGTCAATTGTCTGGGGTTGGTTCTTCCACAATCGTACATGCCCACTTATAAGGATCATCATCCTCGTCCAAAGTGACATGACCAGGTGCTGGATGGTCTCCCTCTATGCTGCATGCACCCACACGCGTTCGAGACGTGTCTCCATGGTGACTACCTGATGCCTGTGTGTTACTGAGCTGACCCTCCTCGACATGCTGACTACCAGCCACCACTTTACCAGGCATGGTGGCTCTATCTTCATCTGCTTGCTGATCACCAGTGTTGCTTCGGCTCCTGCTACTTGGTTCTACTTTGCTTGGTTCATCAGTGTGTTCAACCGGAGGAGTTGGCTGCTAAATTTCTTCCGTAAAAGTAATTGAAACGGTGACTATGATTATTGGGCGATTCAGGGAGCTACGAAATCGAAATTGTGTGGTATGGGGAACAAGATGCAGAGGTAGGGGGAAATTAGCAGTGAGAACTGCCACATCTCCTCATCAAAATTTTAAATATTGATAATATTAATTTATCATTTTAAAATGAGAAATAATGTACATATTACAATAACATTAAAAAGTACATAATATCATCCTTCTAAGTAAAACCCAATTAATGATTATCATGTTATAAAATATTATGCAAACCATGAGACTCAATATTCAAATCCCCTCAAAAAAAATAATAACATGACATTTATAATATCATCAATTTGTAATAACACATATCAATAATTATTTAATATTAAATCAATACACTAAATAAATTTTATTAATTTATTTAAAAAATCATTAACTTTAATATTTTATAATTTTCTTTTTCATAATGCTAAATTTAATAATATGTAAAAATATATTTCAAATATTATTAATGATAATAAATTTCTTTTAAAAATAATAAAAAATAAAATACTTTTCAATTTTTCATAACATACTAATTAACTTATGAAATAAATGTAATTGTCAGCGTCATAATATCCATACTCAATCTTCATCACATGCATAATATAATGTTTAATAAGTCAAAAATTCATAATAAGCCTAATAAATGTGTTGTGTGTAAACATGTCACCGTGTGAGTCAATATGTGTAATGTTTGTGGGTATGTGTATGTTTGTGTGCACCCTTTTATTGTTGTGTGCATGTATGCCTGTGAGTGAATATGCCTCATTGGCAATGGATTGTGTGCGTGCGCGTCAGTGGTTAAGTCCCATGCCAATAATGGACAATTTTTGGTGTCATATAAGCTCTCACCTTCACGTGGTTGACCTTGTTAATAAAGATTTTACATCTCCAAACCAAGAGGAGCTTTCTATATGGTACCTTTTAATTTATTTAAAACATAACATTAACTTCAAAACATTAAAATATACCAACTTACCATAAAATAAATTAAGATATCTATTTATACATAATTATTAAATATTACTTATATATATTTTACAACATGTTTTAAACTATATTAATTATTAAAATAAACTAATATGATTTGAATGAATATATAATGGTGAATTATTATCATGTTCTATTTTTAAAAATAGAAATATCAATAATATTATTATATTTATGATTCATATTTAATTATTTAATATACTAATAAATAAAATTGTAAATTTTTTTTATAATAAATTATATATTTGTTTTCAGGGGTGTATCTAACTTAGTGGGTAAGATGTAATAATAAATAAATAAAAAGTTTAATGTAATGTAAATATTTTAATTTAATCAAAGTAAAATAAAAATAACCTATAAAAATAAAAATTAGGCATAGTATTGAAAAAACATGGTATTAATGTTGAACATAGCCTATTTAAAGGATGAAATTAAATTAGCCTAGATCTATTTTAACTTTGGAACTACAAAGCTTGGACAAAGCTCAAATCTCATCTCAAGAGATTAAAACCTTCTAGATGTTTAATTGTGTTAAGATGAAACCTAGATTAATTATATTAATTTCAGATTTTTTCGTTTTATCCTACATTTTACAATTATAAAATAAATTAATATAATTTTTTTTAAAATATGTTATTATGTTTATACAACACTTTTAATTATTAAAAAATAATCATAATAACATATAATAAAATAACCCCGGCTGCGGGTGATAAATAAGGTGAATGGTATAATGGCGATGTTCCCACTGGGCAAGTGGCAACTCAAACCCGGCACTTGTAAGGTTAATCGGTGAGCATGCCATCCCCGTAAGTTTATATTGAATGCAGCTATTAAATATTTGTTGCAGTTCGTTGTCTGCAGCATAATGGAGCTCCCGCGACTCGTTTCTCCAGCGATTTGGTTGCAGACCTTCTGCTGTGTTCTGGTTATTGCTTTGGGCGCCACAATGTGCCATTATAAGAGCCAGCCTCTGCTGGCTCTGTCTCATTTGAATTCTCGGCTTATGCTGCATCGATTGTCTTGGTCACTGCTTGTTCACAGGACTCGGCAATGGTCTCAAGGGACTCGGCCTCGGTCCTCAGTGCAGAAGGTCTCGGTCTCTGCCTCTGGGAGTTGTGTCCTCTGTCACAGGTTTACCATCTTTGGCTCTCCCTTCTGTCGTGGTCACTACCCGAGTTTCATCTCCACGCCCCTCGGTGCTTCTATTGACATCCCTTGGTGGCTCTCTGTGCCCTCACTCACTACGCCCCTCTATGCTTCTTTAGCCTCTCCTCTATGGCTCTCAGTACCTTTACTCACTGTGCCTCTATTCGCTGTCCCTTCTTGGCTCAGTGTGCCTCCGCTCAGTGTGCCTCGGCTCTCTACGCCCTTTTGGCTCATTGAGACTCCGCTCTCGGTGCTTTCCTTGCTCCAACGTCACCTCACCTGGGATTTCAGAATGCCGCGTGAACGGATCCGTCTCATTAGCAGAAGGGGAGGGTCTCAAGGTGGTTCCAAAGGGAGGGTTGTCCAACAGCGCTCCTCCAATACCACGGAATCCTCCTCCGAAGAAATTGAATCCCCCGTTACAAGGAGAGGCAGGGGAAGAGGCAGAGGGAGGGCTCGTGCAGCGGCCTATGTGCACAGCACTCATCCCTCCACCCGCTTTCGCATCCCCTGTTCCCTGGACAATTCCACCTATATTGTGTCTGTCAAGATTGAAAAGTACGACAATTCAGCTCCACTCAGAGCCTCTTTGGAGCTTAGGTAACCATCTCCTGTTCATTGTTAAGGAATTCAACCTGCGGAGACCTCTGGTGCGGTTGCAGGTCTAAGCGAGTTAGTTAAAGATGTTGTTCCACATTTAGACTCTAGCGCTTCAGACCAATATGGATGCAGGATCGTCGAGGAGCAACCTTCTACCTCTGTGGACGTATGAGCTCGCCTTCGTGTCTTTTTGGTCCAGCCAAGGTAATAGGTGGTTGCCTCCGTTGCTCACTGATGTATGCTCGCTGGATTCAGGTCTCCGCCTTCTTTGCTTGGAGGTTTTTGATAAGGTTATGGTATGGCTTAGCTATGTTCAGGTTAAAGTCTGTTTCCAATTCCGACCATGCTTGTTGTTCTACCTCTGTTTGTATTACTTTCTGGGTAGTTTCTGGTACATACGGGATTAGTCAGCTACCAATAGTCTGTCGGTCAGTTATCAATAGTCTGTCGGTTATTTGTTGGTCAAGTCAGATTCAAAGGGAAGTTTCTCCCTCCAACAGATTCAAAGGGAAGTTTCTCCCTCCAATGTAAAAGCACTGCTAAATCCATAGTCAGTATGGAGAGATCTTTGAGGTCGGCCTCGTTGTAATCTTTTTTGTATAATAAT
>APFE031627293.1:51612-72647 GCA_000404065.3 Pinus taeda | reverse complement strand
AGTAAAATAAGTATTTAAAATATATAAAATATATGTGGTTGACATTTCAAGATGTGGTGACACTTTATCTATATCTTGAAATGTCAACCATAAATATTTTGATGTGAATAAATGATAAAATAAAATTACTCTTTAAAAAAATGGTTACTCTGCAACTATATATATATATATTAATTTGGGATGAAGATTAATCAAAGTGAACTTTGATGGTAGGTACAAAAACTTGAAAATTAAAGCTCAGGAATAATTCCTCATAATTTAATGTAACATTTTGATGCTTTGTAAATTTTAATTTTTGTTAGGTCAGTGTTAATGAATATACAATTAGAATATTGTAATTATTCTAATATTTTGTTCAAAAAACTTCAAAGTTAAAATGTAGATAATAGTAAATACATATCTTATTTTGACCATATCCACTTATTTTAACTTGCTTATATAAATAATATACCTAAAATAAACATTAACTTCCCATAACTATTTTCAATTCTAATTAATATATAAAATATTAAATAAATATTAAATAGTTTTTATCTTTCTAAACTTTATCAAATTTGTCATCTTATTTCTAATAAGCATTAACCTATTTTGGTTTGCTTTAACTATTTTGATTACATTTCAATATATAAAAAAGATAAAGGCATTTGAAACATTAAAGTGCCGCACATCTTTTAATTAAGGAGTCTCCCATAAATAAATGCTTCATAACATTATTTTCAGTTTTCTTTTTACCTAAAAACCATTATTATAAGTTTGGAATATATTGTCATTCTTTTCATGCGGAAGAATTTACCCAAAAGCCCGCCCTTTTTTAATGGAAAAGAACTTCGAAAAAACAAACACACATGCTAATACCTTGAAAAAACATGTCAATCTAACATAATTTAATATCGTATATATTATTATAATTCATCTAAATTATTAATAACCAAAGTTATATATATATAATGGTTGTTATTATTTATCTTAATATTGAAATATTCAATTTATGATTAATATATTTTGCGAGAATAAAATTTGAATGGAGAAGAATTAAATCCCACTTCACTTATTATTTTTATGGATTCATAAATATTTAATATTCATAATTATTTATTATTTATGAATTCATAGTTTTTGGTTTACTAGGTAGGTTGAAGCATATAAGAAATTTAATTTTATTAATATAAAATATTTTTATATGTAAAATTTAATGGAAATCAACTATTTTATTTAATTGATTACATTTTTATTATGAAATTAAATACCATTAGTGGGAAATTTTAGTTTAGTTGGTTGAGTCTATTTCATGTTTATTGAGCCTAGTAGGAAGTGATCCCTTGAGTGGATTTGCCCCAAATATTCAGTGGAGGTAGTGGTCACTAATCTTTTAGGGTCTGTGAACCACATAGAAGTTAAGGAGTAATTAGTAATAAGGTGATATTCATAATTATTTATTATTTATGAATTCATAGTTTTTGGTTTGCTAGGTAGGCTGAGGCATATAGGAAATTTAATTTTATTAATATAAAATATTTTTATATGTAAAATTAAATGGAAATCAACCATCTTATTTAATTGGTTACATTTTTATTATGAAATTAAATATAATTAGTGGGAAATTTTAGCTCAGTTGGTTGAGTCTATTTCATAGTTATTGAACCTGGTAGGAAGTGATCCCTTAGAGTGGATTTGCCCCAAATATTCAGTGGAGGTAGAGGTCACTAATCTTTTAGGGTTTGTGAACCACATAGAAGTTAAGGAGTAATTAGTAATAAGGTGTTTGCTTAAGACATTTTATGATATAAAGGTCTTTAATTCATACTTTTTGTGTTTTTTTTCTAAAAATAGTGGAAAAACCTATCATAATTCAATTGTCAAACTGATAATGGGGACAGCCATCATTGGAAGCTATCTACTATTACAGGTTGACTCATCACTATTACTCAAGGAAAACCATGTTCTCTATAATTAAGTGTTGGTGGTTCATCAGGGGGTAGGCTTTCACTCTCGATAGATGCCTTCAAGTATTGGGCCATTAACATGTTTCCTTATGCCCTAAAAATACAAGATCTTAGTTAAACAAAAACAATTTTAAGGTGTACTCCAAACCCACAAATTTCTTATGTTTTTGTTAAAAGACTCAATAATATCAAAAAATATAAATAATAAAAACATTTAATTTTGATTAGAAACAAACAAGTTTTCATATAAAAATATAAGTTAGAAAAAAAATTGTTGACTTTTAGTGATGCAAGGATTATTTTTCATAGAGGTACATTTATGTCAACGATAAAAATATAAGTTAGATAATATCCATATCACAAGTACACACTTTATAGTATGAACATGAACATGTCTTTCTATTAAATATGAATCCCTTAAAAATAAAGGATTATTTATTTTAAATATTATATTTATAAAGTACAACATTTAAAAATATCAATGTTCACTTATTTTATATTAAAATTTATCATTTTTTAAAATTATCTTAAAATTATTTAGGATTAGATCCTAACTTTAAGGGTGTCAAGAGAATTGAACTCATGACCTCTCAACAACAAAGGTTAGTTATTTTTATGATTGTTAGTCACTTTCTTGACATCCACTCCCTTATGGCTCCTCTCCCAATCACTCAAGCTCTTTCTTATGTCTACCGACTCATCCTCCTGGCATCCCCCGCTCTCCCCTACTAGTTTCCCCATCCCTTATTCCTTTGGATTATTTTGTGCTCTTCCTAATGTGGCCCCAATGTTGAGGAAGAGAGCTCATTCAAGTAGGGAGATTGCGGGTCATAGTTTGCCAAGCGATTCTCATGCTAGAGCCCAAGCCCATGCCTTAGTAAACTGCTACCACAAGCACACTCCCCTAGTGATTCAACATGAAATATCGAATATCTAAAAAGAATTGGTTGATGAAAAAAATAAGACATTTGACTCCAATGTCATGGAACAAGTGGACGATTGGGTCCCAGATTTGGGTATGTCAAGGGCTTGTCGAAATCAATACTTAGACATAGTGGATTTATACTAGCATGCTAAGAATATGTTAGTAAAAGTATTCTTCAACGACAATGAAAGCAAGGATGGGCTCATCCTTTGGATGGTGTAGCTCCACCCGCTCTATTAGATTATGGATGGTAGAATGTAACGAATGGGAACAACACTATTTCATGACAGAGATCCACCATGTCTCATCAAACACATGTTTTCTATGGTTGTTTAATTTTATGGTCTCTTCGTCACACAAACCCACTATCAATACACTCAACAATACCCATGGTTTATAGTTTTCATGTTTCCAGTATTTTTTCTTATCTGGTTGTTATGGCTTTCATAGCCAATTTTTGTGTTTATTATAATGATAAGCCTAGCTACTACTAGCTTCAATGCTGGATTTGGAAAGAATATAGTTTGAACCTTGTACAATCTTCTTAGTTTGGTTTCCACTCAAGAATACTAGAGCTAGTTAAGATGTTGACCATCGACATGGTTTATATCTATATTATATATATATATGCAAGTTACCAAAAAATCATTAAATTTTTATTATATATATATATATATATATATATATATATATATATATATATATATATATATATACTATATATATATATATATATATATGAAAGTTACCAAATGATGCAGGAGCATCTAACCCCCTCAATCAAACAAAGGAATCCAAAGTGGGCGTGGACCATCGAGCTAAACAAGGGGACTCTCTATTTAAAACAGAGCTTAAAATGATGGAATGGATAAGTTTCTCAAAGACTTTATAAAATGTAATACTGCCACATATGTATGCATGTAGTGAGATTTAGGGATTTAGTTGAGAGTTTTGAGGAAAGGATGTGATCGAATCCTTCACAGTGATCCGATCCAATGTTTCCATATAAATATGTGTGTGATGAACCCGCGCGTTCAATAGGAGAGGGAGCGAGACAAATACTTATATGTAAGCCTATGGGCAGAGTCAAAAGGGAGAGGCCGTAACATTGAAGAACCGGCTTGTGTGAGACTTAGAGTCTCAGATATGTAATTTTCTATTTATATTAATATATGGAGATGTTATTTCCTGACTGTGTAAAAATATTGAAGATTTTTTCATAAATGATTTACAGTGAATTCGTAGGTTTTGAATTCAGTTGCAGACAGAATTCTGAAGGATGCAGAGGAACGAAGTGATTCAGAGGAATCACCGTGGATCATTGAATCCAATTGATGGATAGAGTGAAGCTCTGAAGAAATAGTGAAGTGAGACTGCGAGAAGGTGCAGAACGATTCAAAGAAATCGTAATGGATTGTTGAACCCTTCAAAGGTTCGAGTAATGCTCTAGAAGGACGTTGGTTAATGGAGTTGTGAACTTAAGTGTAGATGAGAACGAGTGGAACAACAGCAGAACGGAAGGCTGAAACCTGAGGAAAACCCAAACCATCGAAGAGTTGAAGAAAACATGGAAAATTTCTAAGTAAAAGGATTGAAAAGAGGAGTGAATATTGATGCTCAAGAACCATTAGATCTAGGAATATCAACGGCTGAGATCAAATCGGCCCCAAAAAAATATTGCATCACATCATTTCAAGTGAAAGAGGGACCGGCCTATAGAACTATCGAACTCCGATAGGGCGATATAACCAGAAGCGAAGTTCCATAACGGTGGATTTAAATCCCTATCAGGTCCTAAGAGATGATTGCATCAGAGTGAAGAGAAGTGCGAACTCCGATAGCGGAGTTAGAGGTGTTGACGATCGGTGGTAAAAGGGATCGATGATCGCATCAACTGGAGTTCGGAAGACGAACCTTACAGTGGTGGACCCGACGATATATAGATTTGGGTCTATATATTGTAAAGTCCGGAATACATATGCGGAGCAGAATTTTAAGGAAATTCCTTTGTGTTCAATAAAGTGATGGCCGAGTCTTCCAAGACTAAAACATATATAATATGTTCCGATAGTCGCATATCGGAAAGGAAGGGGTGATGAGGGCCCGTGAAGAACCCAACAACAATTGCAATAAAGATGAAATATCGGGAAGTGTTTCAAGACTGTATGAAGGGCGGAAAATGTGATTTGGGAGTATTTCCCTTTGTAAATGGATTTTTCCTTTGCAATGGTTTATTAAGTGAAAAGGCACTGATAGTGTGTTAACCCATATGTAACCAATGGTTGAAAGTGAATGGTTACATATAGATAAATTATGGGTTATATAAAGGAGCTAAAGGGTTGCTAATTCTCGATAGAAGGATTCTAAAGGAAGACTTTAATAAACTCAAGTAAAAGGTTTCTACATGGTTTTAATTCCGAATAGGAGGTTTCAGGCCGGGTGATTAGTTCTGATACAAAGGAACTGCGTATAAGAGGGCCTAACTCATAGGGGTTGAAGATTTAACTCCATTGCAAAGTTAAATACCTGGGAAAATTGAGTTTATGCAAATTCTTGCATACTGTGGGTATGTGCGGGGTCTTACCCTCCAACATTAGTGGTATCAAAGCAGATCGGTAACTAGAGAAGAATTAAAAGAAGAGTTATGTGTAAAGATGTTTATGCAGGCAAGATGAGAATCAAATTCTAATCTGATAGAAGAAGATACGCAAAGATGATGGGTAGCAGTTCCAACATAGGCTTGGAATAGGAAGGAACAGAGGATTCCTTAAAGGAAAGAAATAGCAAGATTGCTTAATGCAAGTTCTGAAGGAAAGAGGACTTGAGGGAAAATACAAAGGACAATCCATTCAAAGTGCAAAAGAATGGGTGAAACAAGATCATGCTGAGATCTGAAGGTGAGGTAATATGTTAGATTTTAAATTGAGAATGTGTGTTTTTATACTAATACACAGGTGACAACAAGAGAAGCTAAGAGAAGAACCAGATGAGTTCTTGAAGACATAGTAAGGAGAATACTCTGAAGAAGAAGTGGCAGTGAACCTGAAAAATCCAACAAGAGATTGGACAAAGAGGATAGTTGAAGTGTTCTCAAGAGAGGGTGAGAGATTACAGAAGCCTAGAAGGAGCAAAGGTGTTGCTCAAGCGAAGGTTCCAGATAGAGGACCTATCCTTAACAAAAGACTGAGTGAGGATAGCTTAGTGAGGTAAGATTGCAGCGAGGAGGAATAGCTGTTGTAAAGGCTTGTTGCAAAGGAGCTCATGAAGAAAGAAGAGAAGAAGATGACTATTGATAGTCATAGCAGAGGTTCAAAGAGAATCCACAGCAGAGGATATAAGAAAGAGGATGCCAAATCAAATGGAAAGAGGACGAGTCAAGAATAAATTGACAAAGAGGTTGTTGAATTAAAAAAACAACTCAATGCATTAGGGAGAATGCTTGAGGAAACCCAGAGACTAGGTTGGGTCTTGAGGAAAAAACAGTGAAGTGGCATGAAATACAAAGAAGGCTACAGTAAAAGCAAGTGAAGTGGTTGAAGGAAAAACTCAAGGAAGTTGAGTTAGAAATGGAAGAATCCATTTGTGAACCAGAACCAGGAGAATTTCTAGGAGAAAGTGAAGATGAAAACTTGAAGATTGAAACTTCAAGTGAGGCCAAAGGGTCACATGGGTTTAAAACTAACAATTTGTGTATGTATGCAGGTGAAACATGTAAATAAGGACAATTCATTGATATTGTCACGAAGAAGGAAGAAGACTAGCAGAATCTAAATTATGTTATGGAAAAAGATGAGATAGATAGATCTCATATGCAGCTAGAGAAAGATGTCAAGCAACTGAGTGAAAGGCTTGAGGAGATTGAAGAAGAGACTATCAAAGAATTTCTAAATCATATGAATGATTTAGAACAGCAAGCAGATATGATGGCTGAACCATCAAGTGAGACCATAGGGTCTTATATTTTTAAAACTAATAGTTTGTATATGATGGCAGATATTGTAGTAGAAAAGCAGTCGTTTGAAGATATCTTCAGAGGAAATAAAGATCTAGAAGCAAAAGGTGACAAAGAAAAATTTTCAGAAGAGAAGGAATTTGACTACATACAGAAGAAAAGGTTTATGGATGAATTTGTAGAAGCTGTCATGGAGATGAGGAATCAAGACCTTATTCTGATGAAGAATAAAGAAATATTGTCTCATAAAGGTAATCAAATAATTTTTATTAATGTTATTGATGAAAAGCAAATGCAGGAGAATGTTAATGTAGATGGTGAGACAAGGATAGCTCTTAGAGAAGAGTTACAGAGGGACAACAAGGCAAAATGTACTGAAGAAGAAGAAACTATGTTAGCTGAAAACATAGCAAAGGACCAGAAATTCACCATAATGATAGGCACATTGGAAATAGCCATGAAAGCTGTTGAGACAATTAGTGAAGAAGAAGAACATCTACTAAAAGATGTTAAGGAAGAAGAAATCTATGCAAAAGACTTAACAAAAGGAGAAAGGACATCTGATGATCTATCCATAACAAAGGAAGGTATGGAGAATTGTGTAAAATTGCCAAAATTTACTCCAATTAAAGTTATTGAGTTATATATGAAATTAGATTTCCAAAGAAGGGGGTTAGAAAAACAGAGAATATATGTTCAAGATAAATTGTTGAAAAGGGAAGGCAAAAGAATTTTCATGAATGACAGTCATAAGGAAAAGGAGATGGATATGAGAGTTCAGCAGATTAACACTGCAAAAGAAGGAGTTCACTATGGTGAACAAGGGTAGGAAGATATCATTGAATAAAATAATGTGGAAGAGAGACTAATGGACAGTCTCGAGAATTATTTTGAGAATTCAAATCAGCATATTTATGTGCTGACAAAGGAGAAAGAAACAGGGCAACAAAATGAATTGTTGCCAAAGGAAAACAAGGCACAACAGCTTTGTGTTTTTAATTTTAACAAGCATTTTGTGAATGCAAGTTTTGTTGCAATTGTTGGAGGATATTTGGCACAATTGAAAAACCAAATAAAGGTGAAAGAAGATAATTCTATGGAAGAACTCAATCCATGGAATAGAGAAATTAATTTGTTGGAGAAAGTGTTGAACAATCATGATTCAATCATGAAAAAGGGTAAGGATGATAGGGAGGTAGTCATCATAGGAGTCACAACAAGCATTGAAGCAAGAAAAACAAGAAAACCAATAGTTGGAGCAAGCAAAATAGAATTCAGCAAAGAAACCAAAGCAAAAGTTGAAGTAAGTAAAGAAAACTAGCAGCAGATTGAAGAACTAGTGGACAACAACAACCTGAAACAAAAAGAAAGAGGCATAAATACAAAGAAGAAAATGGATCAGTTCAAAGATGTACTGGAGACAGAGATTGAAGAAATGTGGGAGCTGATGATGAAGTAGTTCAAATGGAGGAAAATGATAGCAACAGGAAGAAAGATCAACCAGAACTTGAATCTGATTGATGAGAAGAAGAAGATAGAGAAAAAGATAGCAAAAGTGCAACAACAACCAGGGAACAAAGCATGTGGACAGTTATGGAACAAAGTGTTGGATCCAAGAAGACAAAGACCAGAAGACACATGATCAAGAGTCTGATGCAGGAATATCTAACCCCCCCAATCAAACAAAGGAATCCAAGGTGGACATGGACCATCGAGCTAAACAAAGGGACTTTCTGTTTAAAACAGAGCTTAAAATGATGGAATGGATAAGTCTCTCGAAGACTTTATAAAATGTAATACTGCCACATATGTATGCATGTAGCGAGCTTTAGGGCTTTAGTTGAGAGTTTTGAGGAAAGGATGTGATAAGATCCTTCACAGTGATCCAATCCAGTGTTTCCATATAAATATGTGTGTGATGAACCTACGCATTCAATAGGAGAGGGAGCGAGACAGATAATTATATGCAAGCCTATGGGTGATCCAATCCAGTGTTTCCATATAAATATGTGTGTGATGAACCTACGCATTCAATAGGAGAGGGAGCGAGACAGATAATTATATGCAAGCCTATGGGTAGAGTCAAAAGGGAGAGGCTACAACATTGAAGAACTGGCCTGTGTGAGACTTAGAGTCTCAGATATGTAATTTGTTGTTTATATTAATATATGGAGATGTTATTTTCTGACTGTGTCAAAATATTGAAGACTTTTTCATAAATGATTTACAGTGAATTCGTAGGTTCTGAATTAAGTTGCGGGAAGAATTCTAAAGGATGCAGAGGAACGAAGTGATTCAAAGGAATCACCATGGGTCATTGAATCCAATTGATGGATAGAGTGAAGCTCTGAAGAAATAGTGAAGTGAGACTACGCAGAGGTGCAAAATGATTCGAAGAAAATGTAATGGATTGTTGAACCCTTCAAAGGTTCGAGTAATGCTCTGGAAGGACGTTGGTTAATGGAGTTGTGAAGTTAAGTGCAGATGAGAACGAGTGGAACAGCAGAAGAACAAAAGGTTAAAACCTAAGGAAAACCCAAATCATCGAAGATTTGAAGAAAACGCGGAAAAATTCTAAGTAAAAGGATTGAACAGAGGAGTGAAGATTCATGCTCAGGAACCATTAGATCTAGGAAGATCAATGGCTGAGACCGAATCAGCCCCAAAAAAATATCGCATTGCATCAATTCAAGTGGAAGAGGGATTGGCCTATGGAACTGCCGAACTCCGATATGGTGATATAACTGGAACCAAAGTTCCATAACGGTGGATTTAAATCCCTATCGGGTCCAAATATATGATCGCATCAGAGTGAAGAGAAGTGAAAACTCCAATAGCAGAGTCACAAGTGTCGGTGAGTGGTGGTAAAATGGATCGGTGATCGCATCAACCGGAGTTCGGAAGAGGAACCTTACAGTGGTGGACCCAACGATATATAGATTCGGGTATATATATTGTAAATTCTAGAATACGTGTGCAGAGCAAAATTTTAATGAAATTCCTTTATGTTCAATAAAGTGATGGTTGAGTCTTCCAAGAAAAAAACATATATAATATGTTTCGATAGTTGCATATCAGAAAGGAATGGGTGATGAGGGCACGTGAAGAACCCGACAACAATTGCGATAAAGATGAAATATCGGGAAGTGTGTCAAGACCGCATGAAGGGTGGAAAATGTGATTTGGGAGTATTTCCCTTTGTAAATGGGTTTTCCTTTGCAATGGTTTATTAAGTGAAAAGGCGCCAATAGTGTGTTAACCCATACATAACTAATTGTTGAAGGTGAATGGTTACATATAGGTAAATTATGGGTTATGTAAAGGAGTTGAAGGGTTGCTAATTCTCAATAGAAGGATTCTAAAGGAAGACTTTAATAAATTCAAGTAAAAGATTTCTATGGGGTTTTAATTTCGATAGGAGGTTTCAGGCGGGGTGATTGGTTCTGATACAAAGGAACTGTGTATAAGAGGGTCTAACTCATAGCGGTTGAAGATTTAACTCCATTGCAGAGTTAAATACCTTGGATGGTTGAGTTTATGCAAATTCTTGCATACTGTGGGTATATGCGAGGTCTTACCATGCACCACCACAAAAAAATCATTAAATTTGTACTAGTTAAAATGTTCGGAACAATTTTTTTTGCTAATATTAAACTTGTTTTGTCATAATTATGATATTTGTAAAATTAAAAGATTCAAAATTATATTATAAAAATGTATAGTCACTAATTTATTAAATGGATAAATCTTGTATGATTAATTATATGTGGATATGATTATATTGTTAAGATGAAAAAAATATTACTAATTTTAAGAGATAAGTTTTAAGAAAACAATTATGTTAAATAAATTTTGATACGTATGAATATTAAAATAAAAAATATTAACAATTTTTAAAACATTTAAATTTAAATAAAAAATAATTTATATTAAATTAAAATAAAAATGTTTCCTATATTATACATTAACAAAATATGAAAATTAAAAAAAAAAAAATCTTATACATAACATTGTATAATAATTATCATAATACTAAATATAATCCATAACACTTTTTTTTTACATTGTAAATATAAAAAAATTAATTATTAGCACTATATAAACAAACAAATATCACTTTCACCCACTGGTATTATACAAAAGTATTATAATTGATGTGATATCAATATTAAAATATTTACAATGAAAAAATAATGAAAGTTTGTTTTCCTTTTTTTTTTCTTTTTTCTTTTTTTCCTTTTTTGCTAGATAATGTGAGTTTTGTGATGACTAGCATGTCTAATTTGTGGCTTGTAGCATGAATAAGGCACAAGTCAAGAAGACCTTCTCACTACTATAATCAGCATATCTCTCATAATATTTTTTGGTCCCTTTTACTTTAATTTGTGTTATGTAGGGCGTTCGTTGTTCGCATGTGGATGCATTTTGGGGTTGAAATGCAGAGTTTGTTTCTACAGTTTCTCTCTATTTGTTCCTTTTTTCTTTTTCTCTTGTTTTTTGTTATTGTTATTTGTATCTTTTGCTACTGTTGTTGCTATTTTTTGTTTGTTTAAATTTAAACATTTCTGAGCCTGACTAATTTGTTAAAATTTAGATGTGATGTAGTGTAGGTATATGAAGATGGAGGATTTTGATGAGACTCTTCAAATATCTTTGTGAGAGAGATGTGGGCCAGTGCAACAGAGGAGAGGTAGATGGTGAGTTCTTATTTGGTGGAAAACCCATGTATGATATGCTATGAAATTGTTCTCATTTCAAATAAAAAATTCTCCTCCCTTTGCTATTTAGGGTTTGTGATTTTGGTCTTTGAATAAAATGTAATTAATTTTGCATAATATTTTTGTTCTATTTTTGTGCCTTTTCAAGAATTCTCATTAGATGTTTTGATCTTTATTTAATATTTTATGGTTTGACTTTTGTGTATTTTAGTGGGTGGGAGATTTTTATAGTTCCTAATGGTCCAAGATTTCATAGATGTACTGGGTAAAGGTGAATGTTATGTTGTATCTATGGTCACATGTTTTTATTTAAATTAGAAGAATTTTACATTATTGGTAATTTGTTTAATTATGAGTGTAATGAAATGTAAGTAAAAGAATGTAGAGGCTCACTAATGAAACTATTGAAATATCTTCTTTGAGAGAGACATTATAGTGGAGTGCAAATAAAAACGTGGAGGTAAGTTTTCTTTTGGTGCAAAATCCATTCATAATCTACTGCAAAATCTTCTTGCAAAAAATATTATAGTTCTTTTCGCTCTTTACTTATTTAGGGTTTAGGATTTTTGGTGTTTGAATAAGATATATATTTTGTTGCATAATATTATTCATAAGATATTTGGTCTTTGTTTCAGATTAAAATTTTATTTGTCTATATTTAATACTACTCTATTTTTTGATGTGTAGGATTTCCTTGGTGTTGTAGCAACTACAACCACCCTCCAACATTTTTGCCTACACCCAAATTCGAAGCATCCCTTGAGAGTTTCACTTGACGGTTGCATACACTCAGGTTCACTCTGTGAGCTCATGTGAACCTTCGCACCCTCCTTTCTTATTCATTCCACCCAAGCTTTTGCATGTTGATGTCAATATCTTGCTTGCGACTATGTTCTGGTCATGCTCAAGGTCTTCGCTTCGTGTGTACATGTTATGTTCACTATGAAAGCATATATTGTACTCACACAGAGAGTCACATTCATTGTCGCACAAACGTCGTCATGGTTGATCAACGATCAATCATGATTGTTGTGCTTGTCGCTTGCACCGTTAGTCAGTCGTGTTGAACATGTGTGTCTGATTGGTTTGAGTCATCTCGTCGTCAATTCATGTGGGTGTGTTTTTGTAATATCACATTTGCATCTTTCACTCGTTCACACACTTAGTCATTTTGCTAAAGTTCTGACGACTGGACTTCCCTCTGATAACCAGACCATCACCCCGCCATCAACTAGATCAACTATCATCCAGAATAGAACAAAAGCACCAAGCAAGTATTTTCAAACTACGCTGCCTACAAATAATTTAATTAGCCTTCATGCTGGCCACATAGAGAGTCAGACCCAACAATCACCCCGGGACTTACTCCCCTAAAAAATTGCGCAGAGGTTGTTGACCTTAGCCACTTTGATGACTGAGGAAATTACCCAAATAGGTCAAACAGAGACCAAGTGCCCGTCCCTATCTCCCTCAGAAAATTGCGTAGTTTTCTTAGTCAGTCCTCCCGACAGTCGATCTATTACTCATCTAGGGAATTGCACAGATTTCATGAGCAGACCTTCTATTTCCCAATAGTCTGCTCATCTTGGAAATTGCATAGAGATGATCAGCAAGATGACCTCCTAGCACCTGTGCAATTCCTCTTACCAACGGCTCCCAACAACAGACTAACAATTCCCTCCAAGAATTATGCAGGTTCTGCTACCAAGCTCCCAACAGCTGACTACCTATTACCCTTGGGAATTGTGTAGTTTCTGCTACAAGTGACCCAGCATCCAGCTGCTAGTTCCCTCTAGGAATTGTGCAGTTTTGGCTACCAGGCTCTCGGCCAGTTACCCCAAAAAAACTGCGCAAATCCTGTCTGCCAATCCTCCCTGTAACTCGACCTGTTCCTCCAAGAAATTGTGCAAATTGTGCTATCAAGCCCTTAATGCCCGCTCATTTCGGAAAATTCGCAGATTTTGTCTGCCTTGCCTTCCCGCAACCTGGACTGTCCCTACAAAAAATTGCACAATTTTTCCTTCCAGTGAGCCAAACCTCACGAATAGTCAATGTCATGTCAGATTGTCCATATTCATCACCCAGTGGCCCTTGCACAGTTTTCATCAGCAGTGCCCAGAGCCATCATCCTGCCTTGCAACCTTATTGCGTCTCCCAGTCACCTGCATTCAAAATTATCAAGTTTCATGGTAGACTAAGAGGTTTTTGGATTTGATGTCGTCTCGTCATCAGTAACTGCAAGTACAGGTACACCAACAAACATGGCATGACGAGAAATGGGATTAGCAAAGGGAGCACATGTAGAAGGACAAGTTCACCAACAGATGAATGAACGATGCATGCGAAGAGATGTGCTAACGAATGATTGATCATGCAAAGATGTGTTCGAGGATGGAAGGATGAGAAAACATGCAATATGTGCTCACAGACGGACGAATGGATGAACATGCACCTTTCATGATCAGATGAGCCTATCAAGCCTTCTAACATACAAGAAAGAGGCAACGTGCCAAAGCAACATCAAGAAAACCAATGACCATCGAAGACTTCGCACACTTTGCCATGCGGAGGCGAAGCTGTAACACACCATGAAGACATCCATTACCCAACATCACTGCAGCTCGACATGCACTCCAAAAGCAACACAAATGTACCAACACTGTCATGTCGAGTTCTGTCATGAGTCATGTCATCCACATCTCTACTGTGGGCCATGTTGTCAATCAACGTAATGTAACATGGAAGTCCAAGAGAGCCACTTATTGTACAAAGAGTCATGTAAAGTTGAAAATTCATGGAAGTCAAACAGTCATGAGGGTAGTCAAATAGCCACAAGGGTCAGTTTCACCCTTGGCTATAAATACCCCCTCATTTTTACATGAAAAAACTTTTCACCTCAGCTCCTCCCACATAGCCAAGAGTCTGTAATCTTTTCTTTGAGGAGTAAGTAGTGACTCTAACGTCCCGCACACGGGTTAGTGATGTATGGTGTAACAATGTGTCTTGGAACTTTCACTTAATTCAGAAGCCTGCTAACAAGCCAACACATTTTCACACATGTATTGTAACTATTGTAAGACTAATCTTGAACACTTGTAATGCATGTTGCTTTAACCTGTGTTGAAAACTTGAACTTATTTCACTTGTTGTAATACATAATATGTTAATTAGAATGTGTTGTATATGTTGTTAATGTTGTCTCACCCATGGTGGCTACCTCCTCGGACATCAGAAAAACCTTCACATAAAACTTGTTGTAACAACCGTTGCACTCACATGGACTCATCCGTTGAGTTTTGTACGTGTTATCTTCCCTTGTGTGTTGTGACTACCACATTTGTGTGGACTGCTCCTTCGGAAGTTGTGCACATCTTGTTGTGTTGTGTGTTCCTAGTAGATTTGGAGCTACCTCCCAACCAACTTGGAACTCACTCTCACCCTCTCCCTTTACAGTGAAAGAACCGTTGACACAAGTAACACTAGAAATCACCAAGCACATGAACATCACTTCTCGAAGACAAAGCATACAACTCTCCTGTGCTGACAAGCAAGAGTTGAGGAAAATCCTTAAGAAAATGGCACCGAGCCATCATATCGGATGGGAATCCCACACCAAACACTGTGAGGTCTTGTTGGGACTTCATACCGAGGTGATCCCCTGAATGTTTCCAAGTCTAGCACCGTCCACATTTCTGGTGCTAGAAGGAGGGAAGCTAGTTGTATATGGCTGAACATCCTCTCACACTCATTCATCAACCATCTGGTCTAAGGCAGTAACTCACATTCCCTCTCACCTACATACGACTCTATAGTTGGTTACTCCTCATCTCCCAGGATGGAACACAAGATTTTGTATCAACACCATTGCTCCATCCGTCCCATCACTCGCCAGTTCGCGAAAGCACTCAAACTGATCCCAGGAATACAACATCTTACATACGCATCAAGAAAGCCAAAAGCCACTCCAACAGGATTTGTTGTGTCATCGGTGGAAGAAGAAGTCCTTGCCACACTTGAAGGTCTGACAAAAGCTATTGAATATGGAGAGGAAACTCCAATCTTCCGGCAAGGCAAACAAGATGCTCTTGTGATCTTAGGATTGAACTCCAGTACAGGAGGTGGAGGGGAAGGCAGAGGAGGAGGCGGACTTGGAGGGGAAGGAAGAGGAGGAGGCGGACTTGGAGGGGAAGGAAGAGGAGGAGGCGGCGGTGGAGATGAACCAACAGACTTAGAGCCGGAATCATCAAATTCTGAAAGAGAGGAGGAGGGCAAAGAAGAAGAAGAAATGGCTTACCCGACTCTCTCGGTTGTTCTACAAAAGATGTTGAAGCGAACTGAGAGAATGAACATCAAGTTCAACCCCAACAACACGGTGAAGGTAGAAGACCACTTGGACAACTTCTACCTACAGTTGTAGACCCTTGAGGTACGATACAATGAAGTAGCATGTAGATTGTTTCCATGTACCTTGGATGGTCGTGCATTTGCATGGTATCACAGCCTTCCACCAAACTCTATACAGAACTGGGTTGCATTCAAATGCATGTTCCTTGAAAAATTTTCTAATGATAAGACCCCAGTCATGCTACTCAAAGAATTGGGAAGCCTCAAGGTGGAGGGAAAATAGAAAGTGAAAGACCTTAATCATAGGTTTACATGCATATTGAACAAGTTTACAATGGACACTAAGCCTCATGACTCCATCACGGTTGATTACTACACGTCCACACTTCCAACCAGCATTGCAAAGTTCATCAAGCAAGCTGTGAAACCAACACTCTTAGAAAATTGCAAAGAGGTTATTGTTGTTGAAAAATACCTATGCACAATTTGAGTCATCAAGGATAATGAATAAGTAGAGGACTCCAAGGATGCAAGCAGGAAGTCTCAAGCAATAGTGAACAAGGGTAGAGATAAGGAAGCAACTGATATTGAGACCCTCACTCACCTTGTCAAGAACTTGACTATAGAAGTGTTTGAACTCAGAAAACAGAAAACAAACACATTTTCAAATAACCATCTGCCCAAACACAGATAGGAAAACAACTCATCAAGTAGCAACCAGTTCACTCCAAAAACTACGCAGAAGCTTGTGTTCCAGGTCGAATAGTGTGCAGATCTTAAGTTCTATTCTTTCCATGAAGAACATCACCCCAAGAATTCTTGTTCAGACTAGAAGCGAGTCGCAAGGTCTTTCTGTAGTCATACACTTGATGTAGAAAGCAATATGCAAGAGGAGCTAGAAGAAACTGATGATAACGAAGAGTTTGCACTTGATGAGCCATCAATCTCTGGGCATGCGGTGAACGCGTATCAGTGCTATCGAATGATGTCAAAGATGAAGACCAAGAAGCAACCCCAAAAGAAAACTGACTATTACAATCTTTGGATTAAAGGGGCTCCCCCCACACTTGGGGAAATGCAAGACAAGATGAGACTATTGATGAGGAAGACAACGACAGACAAGAGTACATCCATGAGTAGCAAAGTGCAAAACACTCTGCTGGACAACACGAACACCCATCCTACTAATCAGCCTCATCATTAGGTAATTATATGGGCCTTGGTTCACCTCCTAGCTATTCAAATCAACTCTTCTCGCAATTTATTGCATGTTTTGATTATATTTTGTTTAATGAGATGAGTTAAAGTGAGATATTAGGCCTAATGGACTAATATGCATTGAATGTAGGTTTGAAAGAGAAAATCAAGGAATTTTGGCAAGAATAAGGTTTGAAACTCAAATGGGACAAGGGAGAGAGACTGTAGGAGGTAAATTCTCCTCATTTACTCCTCCCCCATTCCAATATTCCTCCATTAATCACACTAGCTCAGAGTGCAGTCAACCAAGTCATGAAGATCAAAAGGCAATCGAGCAAGTGATAGACAAAGAGTTAGTTCATCTCGAGTTTGGGAGTAGAGCCTCCCTATATTTAAGGAAGTTGTTGGGGACTTCAGTTGTATAAGTAGAGAGGACTAGAGCCTCATTAGGATTCAAAATTTTGTTGTAAGAACACTAGTTATTTTCGAGCTCCAAACTTATGGAAGACATTGATGTAATTTTCTGTTTTGATAATAAAAATGAGTTTTTTCTTGATCCAGCATTGAGTTAACTCAGAGGGCTGAAGCTCTTGGGTTAGGGCCCAACCCTAGTAGCAAAGTATCCTCTTCTTGTATCTGTATGCTTGGCTTAGTTTCATAGGTTCATGGTTAAATTGTCTCCAGAAGTATTTCATTGCAAGTATTGTGGATTTGATTAGTGTTTATTAGTTTGCTTCCATTTGTGCTTTACTTCAGTAGCAAGTTAGAAGGGATAAAAGGAGAACCAAAAAACTTTCAATAGTTTTCTTCGACTCACCTCTTCCCTCAGGGATCATGATTTGAGGAAAACACCCTTTTGTAGCCCAAAAAGACAGATTTCCATTTTCTCATAAGGTTTAGAGTTTATTGTACTTCAACCAGCATTTGATCATTTTTGCAAGGGTAGGATTTAGTTATCATCTCTTCCATCTTCAGTCTTATAATAGATCTCATCCATGATTCCATTTTATTCAGCAATTTTCCTCATGCATGAAGTAGACAGCTAGTTCATTGAATTCAACTTTTCTAGCTTGTTAGAATTCTTCTTGTTTACATGACTTTTTGGAAATTATAAATGTTTGATGCAGAGCAGGTGCTTCAAAAATCTAAAGAGATCTCATAGAAAGAAACCACCTTCCAACTTCATCCATCCATAATCATTCCTTGGTTTCACCAAGATCTTCACCAATCTCATCAATTTACATAGAAATTCCTCCAAGCATGTTGAGCGAATCCAACCATATCCTAACCTTGGCTCTAAGTTTTGAGTGATCCTAGGCATTTTTTCACTCCATTCCACCCATCCAACAGCTTCCCTAAGCCTTCCATCACCTCCAACAACCATAGTTTTGCTCTCGGTTGTATCCTGTAGAAATACACAGAATCCTATAGGTTTCTGGTACAACCTATAGTGTTGGCTTGATGGGGCCTGACCCAGGTTTGGAGTTAATTAGCCAAACAAATCCTTGTACTATAGGCCCTTTTAGCAATAGCCTATGGAGCGTGAACTGAGGTCTCACCCGAACCAGTATGGGGGGATGCTGGAACCAAGTTTACGCACCCTTGAGATGTTTGAGTGGTCAACTTAGTCCAACTAGGAATGCCTTCTCACAGGTCACTTCACGCACTACCTTGACCTGCGGGACCTTCACGCTTTGTTATAATCACCTTCGTGCAACCCTAATCAGGGGCTTAGGTGATTTTACACTGCTAAGGCAACGATTTTCCCTCTTTCCCTAAGTTACACTACAAATCTTACTTATCTTCTTATAATTGTTAGTTAACTTCGTGTAAATAGATACTTATCTTATATTTGCTTATTCAACACATTCATATAATTTTTTGCAGCAAATAAACAATAAACTTGCAATTCATACCCAATATACTTCAATGCATAAAACAAGAAAAAGGCACACAGAATGATAAGAAACTTCTCTTTATTATTTTCTCCAACGTTTACAAACTCAACTCACCCTGCGCACTCAGTTGCAGGGGTCCCTGCACTTAGATGCAGACTACTAGGCCTCTACGCACTTAGTTGCAGAGCTTCCTCCTACTCTACAACCCAAAGACTCGACTTTACACTTCAACTTAGACTCAATGTTTCATCTTCTCTTAGAATGATCAATGTCTTAGATGTCTCTTTACAACTTAGAGCCTCACTCTATTTATACAATCCCATGGTCCGCAGACCATGGGTAGAACTCTCAAGCCAATGTTACATTACAAAAGTAAGGGTGGGCAACCATGTTGGGCTATTTAATTGCTTAAATTGCTTTCATTAAATTATCAACCAGGGAAACTCGTAAGCTTATGATGATGCCAACAAAATATATGCAAGAGTAGGCAACTAACTCTATGTCTAATTAAATGATTTCTGATTCAATATAATATGCAAGGGAAGAGGCTCCTAATTGAGGAGGTCCTAGTTGCCCTTCCCTACAATATTATAGATTGAAAAGAAATCATTGATTATCTAAAACCAGAAACTTGAAATAAAGACAAGAGAATGAATTTTAATTGTTGTTCAGCTTCAAATAGAGAGAGAGACTAACTTAGTCCCATGATTATCCCCTTGTATACTGATCCAAACTAAACTAAGATTCATTCATAAGCATAAGAAATGAAATAACTTGAAACTTACAAGTAAAAGAACGAGTTTCAATTATCATGCAAATCAAATAGAGAGAGAGCATAACTTATACCCTTGGTTGTCTCCTCATATGCTGATAAGATTTTAGTTTAAAACCCATTCATCAATCACAAACAAATCCTCAAACATCTAATGATCTAGGAAATTAAATGAAATAAGATCTATTATGAAATAAAATGTTTATTTGATCTTTTCAAAGTGAGCTCAATTCTCTTAAGAACAAAGTGACAAGCTATTCCATATACTACATTAAGACAATTTATATCTAAAACTATAGAATGGAAATTTATGTAAAATGAAGCTTTATGCTATTCCATCATAAGTTGGATACATGCTCCAAGAGTCCTTCCTTTGGAATGGAGGAGGTGCTCCTATTTATATAAAAAAATTAAGCAACTAACTCATTAATGGGGATCCACTAATCCCTCATATGGTTACAACCAATATGAGACACATATTCCTTTATCCATGATTTTTCTCCATGAGATATGCTTGACCCCTATCCCAAATCTCCTTCAAATATTCAAGAGAATTCGAATTTGATCCTTGGAGGCCACATAAGAGTATCTTGGAACCGTCCAAATCACCTACACATGTCACCAGACTCACTCCACCTTTAGGTATAAGCAAATACATGTTATTTTTCTAACTTTTAATCATAAATTCACTTTAAATACTTGAAATTAATAACTTTGGAAAATGAAAATATAAACCCATATGTTAATGGAAATATAGGGTTATGTAATGGTAGTGTGATGAAATGAGGTGACAAAATGAGGATAAAGGTGAAAATGGAGTGAAAATGTATGTTAATTTGGCAGCCCAACAAACCATATGACTCAATTACAACTACGCGCTTGTTGAGGGAAATGTTCCCCTAGGGCTTTTGGGTTGAAACCCTAGCAGACTAAAAGTTGTCTATAGAGAGAAACACACATTCACACAACCATTATGCTATTATAAGCAAATTCTATAGTAAGAGGGGTGTACCTTAGGTCCTACGTTTGAGAAGGTTCTTTAGGGTCCAAACCCTTCTTCAAGCTCCTTTTGCTCTTTTGTCCTGCAAAACAACCAATTCCAAAGAACACAACAGTATATGGACAAAAACTTATAAAGAAATCCTCTTCATGTTATAAAGAAAGGTAGTTAATTATGAACTTTAAACAACCATTCACATATGAATTCCAACATGAATATCATAAACATAAAGAAGATTTATATCAGGAACCAAGACGTGTTTCTTTTATTATAGACAAGTAAAATG
>APFE031627293.1:17778-47892 GCA_000404065.3 Pinus taeda | reverse complement strand
GGAAAAAGAATAAAAGAATGCTATAGTACAGTGGAAAGAACGAGTGTCAGTGAAGCAAATGATCTAGTTCTTGGGATTGGAACAATCCTATGCTCAATGTAGGGAGGCGAAAACTGGTCAAAGACACTCAAAGGTGTGTTCCTTCCACGGATCAAGGTGTGTCAAGTTTGCAGAAGTCAAGGGTATGCAAGTTTGATTTTGCAGTCGTCATGGTCAAAATTTGGCTTAAACATGAGTCCAAGTGAAGCCGGCTCAAGGCCAAAAGGTGCAAATAGTCAAAATGCAATGCAATAGTACAACTCACCACAAAGGAGCCTCTAAGGTATAAGGCCAAAACGAAGCGAAGAAGCAAAGAGGAATGAGTCTTCATCGCATAAGTCATGGCGGGACTACAGAGGATTCCTGAGCCTACTCAGATTGGAGCAGCATGGGCAACAAATGTCATTGAGGTGCTAACTATGATGCCCATGAAAAGGATGGCTCTACCATCGTGTCATGATTTAAAAATCGGCGAGTGAAAATAGTTTACGAAGCATAACACGATGGGATCGACCCTATGACAAGTGTATCGACAAATGGAGGCTAGTATGCATAATGCAACAGAAAAATGGCTTCCCTAACCTATATGCCAGTGAGAAAATGATACCTGCCATGACGAGTCAGCAATCACGGAACCGTCTTGAAACTATCAAAAAACGTCCAAAATGTCCTGAAAATCAAACCATTCTCGGCATTCCAAGCTCCAAAGTTAAAAGTTACATGAGACCAAACAAAATAAAGTTTTGAAAAAAATTTGCATTTTCAAAGCCTATAAAATAGTTTTTGGACTCACCATTTTCACCATTTGAGTTTGAGAGCAAAGGAGTGGAGCAAAAGGAGCAAACTTTCCATATGCCAAATTCAACTGTTCAGATCCTTCCAAAATCACCAGGTAACCCTTATACTTGTCTTGCATTCAATTGTGACTAGTTTTAGAATTTTTAATTTAAGTTTTATCATAATTTTTTGTCAAAAATTTCACCGCGGCGTATACGTGGGTTGGATATATGAAACCCGCATACATGCGAGCCCTACATGTGACTGTGTGTAAATGGACCTGCGTATACGCCGCAAACATTTCAAAAAAAAAACTAACAGTCTAAATTCATTTTTGCTTTCAAGATGCTAGTCACTTGGAGAGAAAGAGAGCATACCGCAGTGGATGATGAGGTCATGAATGATCCCAATGCTTTGGATGCCTTACAGGGATGTGGTTTGCTAAAATTCTTCAAAATGTCAAATATGAAAGCAAACACACGTCTGCTTGAGATGCTCATTGACTACTGGAGCATCGAGGATGATTCATTTATGATTGACCAGATGCCACTCAGGATAGAAGTGGAAGACATTTATTTCATCACAGGCCTTTCCCGAAGGGGAGAGGTAGTACATTCCAAGGGCAGGACACGAGGCAGTCTCTTGATCGAGGACTACGGACATATATATTGCCCGAGACATCCAAAAAAGGTTGGAAGTCAAATTTCAATCGCACATGTGGAGAGTTTATCGCTAAGGATAATCCTGTTCACTATAGCTAGAGTGAACGGATCAACTTCTCTGCACCAGGCATCACGGCTAGCCATGAGCTTGGCGGTAGATTGTCTCACCACCTTATTTGATTGGTGTACTCCTCTTCTGGCTAGCCTGAAAAGCCAGCTTACTTCCATCAAGAGAGGGCAGACCAAAAACTTCGGATATGGGATTATTTTGTGTTCTTTCTTTTTTGAGAGGGTCCCTGCACTTCATCCTAGAGTACCGGTTTCAATCAGCACCCCACGAGATCCACGAATGGGCAGGTGGGCTGACTTGATGAAACGTCTAGGAGGTGGGGATGTCCCACAGACTGCATTTGACGATGACTTCTTCTCCTGGTGGGAGCAGCAGATCATCGCTATAGATGACTACCCTTATGCTAGGTTGGATTTCCGAGGAGATCCCGATCTAGTATTACCACCGACTGTAGCATGGGGCGACATTGGTATGTGTGTGTGTTTTTTTTTCTTTTATGATTTTTTTGAATTTTTCAAATATAATAATAAAATTTGAAAAATGTTTTTGATAAGATTCAAATGACTAATATGATGATCATGTTCCAGATATTGGGCTGGTACGACCAGATGAGTTCCCACGGCACAGATGTCGTGGCCGAGGGGCCGAAGAGGTAGCTGCGGACACAGAGCGAGTTCTACACATAGTTCAGCAGCACTTGGTGAGACTAACTCATGGAGTACCGATGGTGGCCGTAGAGGACCTTCCTGTAGAGATGCAGCGTCATGTGGTTGGCATGCCATGACACTAGGTTCACACTTTTAGGCGTGTGGCCAATGCAGTAGTTGCCTACTTAGCCGCTCATCCTGAGCCGGGGAATTAGATATAGTGGACATGATTATGGGCATTTGAGTCCCAATTTTGTATATTATTTTGGACAAATTTATGTACACTCGAGATGTTTTTATGATATATATATACAGTTTGACTTTTTGATGCTTGATTTTATTGTGATGAATGATTGATGTGCCAGTCCAATGCTTGATTAGCGATAGAATCAGCTAACCAATTATGAGATATTGGAATGTGAAAATAATTAATATAAACAAATGATCTTTGCAACAACCTCACCCTTAAATATTGGCGATATAAATATGGATCCCTTACCCGATAAATGTTGTTTAATTGTGACACTATCAATTGAGAATCAAGATAAACTACCAATGAGTCAATCTCATGAGAAATTGCCTTGGATAGTAAATTAATAACAGCGATATACTCAGCCATATTATTTGAAGTAGGACCAATGCATACGCCTCTTAATACCATCAATTGACCTGTTGGATAATAGAGTACCCAAGTTGCGGAAGTGAGATTCCGAGCGTGCCGGCTAGCACCATCGGCGAACCCAAAATAGACCAAGTCATCCATCAACACCTACCACAGTAGACCAAAAAGTGTTGATATCAAAAACTCTCGACGATATATGTACAAATATACATAATGTACAAAGAATCCATTTCCTAACTCCTACTTAAGCAAAGTACTTCTTTAGGTAGAGCCTGTTTCGGGGCTCCACCAGCTTGTTTCCCTCAAAATCGATTAACTCATACGACCCTTTTTCTAAAACTCGTTTAATAATGAAAGGACCGTACCACATAGGCTTAAACTTGCCTGCCCCCAAGGTGTCTTTATCTTGGTCATAGACCAAGACAAGGTCACCTTCAGAAAAGACTTGAGGACGGATAGATTTATCATACTGCATTTTAACCCTTTTCTTATGAGCCTCATTCATCGTGGCAGCATCTCGACACTGCTCATCGAGATGTTCCAAGCGAAGGAGGTGCTCCTCGAGACTCGAAGTCTCTGGAAGGAGCTCTACAGCTAACTTAAGAGATGGAATTTCACATTCAACTGGAAAGATAGATTCCATCCCATAAACCAACTAAAAAGGTGTAAAACTAGTAGCAGTCTTCACGGAGGTCCAGTATGCCCAAAGAGTCGAATACAACATAACGTGTCAATTGGACTGATTTTTGTCGTTTGTTCATTGGAGGATCATCTTCAAAGTTTTATTGACTGCCTCGACTTGTCCATTGGCCTAAGGATAATAAGGAGATGAATGCTCCTACTAGAAAGCCAATTTGAGAGCCAATTCAGACATCAATTGATGCTCGAAATGACTACCATGATCAGTGACAATCTCTCTCGGGATACCAAATATTGAGATAACCTGATTGAAAAGGAACAATGTTGTCATGTCACTATCATTTTTATAAGTGGGCATGGCCTTGGACCACTTCGTAAAGTAGTCTACAGCCACGATAATGTACCTGTGATTCGCCGTTGAAGGCAGATTACAAGTTTTAAAATCAATACCCCACTTGGTAAAAGGACCGACAGTGACAACGAGAAAAAGAGGAGCTGGATGGGTATGCATCTTCCGAGTAAAGGTTTGATAGGGGTGACAATGTTTGACCGCTTCCACATAGTCTTTAAAGAGTGAAGGCCAAAAATAGTCGGCACGTAAGATGCGCTGGGCTGTAGCAAGCCTTGATAGATGATAACCACAAGCTCCATTGTGGCAATCATTTAGCACTGAATCTGCTTCCTCTAAGGTTAAACAACACCGAAGGATTGAATCAACCCCTCGACGATATAAGGTATCACCAATGATCACATAATTTTTAGCCAGGTGACGTAATTTTCGACGTTCATCCTTGGAGAAAGTAGAGGGAAACTTCGAAGTCTGGAGATAGACAATGATATCTCCATACCAAGGGTCAAGTGAAGAGATGAGGAATAAATGTTCGTTAGGAAAACTTTCCTCATAAACAGTATCCTCTCCACAAGGCAGCTCAGAAATTAGCTCAGCGAAAACCATGGATTTCTTAGACTTGGCAGACAAGAACTCGAGATCAAATTCTTGCAAGATGACTATCCATCTATTATATTTGCCCCCAATCACTCGCCTACTGAGGACAAATTGAAATGGATTAAGCGTTGCTAAGACAAAATTTTGGCACAGCATGATATAATGACGGATCTGTTGGACAGCATGGACAGTTGCCAAGGCTAATCTTTCAACCGGTGAATAGCAAAGTTCAGGACCTATTAAGCCTCGGCTAAAATAATAAATCACATGCTCGGTGAGAGAATCGTCCTCCTAAATGAGAACCATACCAATGGTTGATTCTGGTACAACAAGATATAAAAGGAAGTCTCTCCCATAATCCGGTGGACTCAAAAGCGGGGCAGAGACTAGTGCCTTTTTCAAAGCATCAAACAATCGTTGCGCAAAGTCGTCCCATACAAATGGAACTCCTTTCCATAGGAAATGCATGAACCCTTTAGTGATCTCATCATAGTTCGCTATAAACCGTCTTAAGAAATTAGCCTTCCCTTGAAGACTTTGAAGTTGTCAAATTGAGGACGGGGGAGGCAACTGAACTATTACCTCAACCTTGAAGGGATCAACCTGAATCCCTTAATTTGACACAATGAGCCCTAACAACCAACCAGACGTAACCGCGAAAACACACTTGTTGGGATTCAACCAGGTTTTATAAAAATGACATCGCTCGAAAACCATTCGAAGATGACTAGGGTGATCAGTTCTCTTTCGAGAACGAGCAACGAGATCATCCAAGTATGCTTCGATGGCATGCTTGATGTCGTGGAAAGCATATGACATGGCCCGCTGAAAAGTGGCTCCAGCATTTATAAGACCAAAAGGCATCTTTCTATATGCAAAGGTACCCCAAGGACATATAAAGGCTGTCTTATGTTGATCTTCAGGACGGATAGAAATTTGATTATAACCAAAAAAACCATCCATGAAGGAAAAAATCTCATTACCCACACATTCGTCGATAATCTGATCAATGAATGGCGTGGGGTAATTATCTTCCGAACAAGCCTTGTTTAGGTCCCTAAAATCGATGCATACTCAGATTTTTCCTTGCTTTTTATCCACAAAGACTGGATTAGAAACCCAATCAGTAAGAGGAACAGGGTATATGAAACCCGCCTTTACCAGCTTCTCCACTTCAACTTTGATAGTTGCCGCTTTCCTAGGATTAACCGACCGAAGCCTTTGACGAACTAGTTTGGCATTTTCATACGCCTTGATCTCATGTTGAACTATAGATGGGTAAATGCCAGGCATTTCTTCATAATACCAAGCAAATACATATCGAAATTCCTTGAACAGGTCGGTGTAAATTTGAATTTCTTCAGGGGAACACTCAATTCTGATGAAGATATTCTCGATCATGTTAGGGTCCCTAGAGATGTTTATAAGTATTGTTTTTGAAATCACCAACATATTACCTTCAGCACGGACGTGTGCTGGAGCCAAAGGATTTGACACCGTACAGACATCGCTAGTACAGAGCTTGGAGAATCTAGATTCTACCTCTTGTAATGGAGGAAGAAAGTATGAACGATGGTGTAAATCTTCCCAAGGTTGATCTATACCCATCATTGCTTCGAGGATTGCTTCTTTAGAAGGTAAAACTGAATCTAAGCAGTCCAAGGCAGAGGTAGAATCAAGCCTCCAAGCCGGGGCCACATCGCCATCTAGCTCCTCTTCAGAAAAAGGAGTAGAATGGTCATCTACAGAGTTGATGATAGACTGATATCTAAGCTCAGCTGCAGATATAGGGAATTCCATTCCATTCACTTGTCCTTCAACTAATGTGGTTGTAGGTGAAAGCAAGGTCCAAGGGTCTGAAAAATAATGAGTTCGGAAGAACTCTTCTCGAGGAGACTCCTTAGATGAATATATGACATTGATTTTAGCGAAAGGAGAGGGAAGATCAAAGGTACCCATCAATGAGGAATACATCCCTACTCCTAAATTCTCAGTAGGTGGGGGAGGGTTATCCACTAAAGGAAAAGTAGAGTCAGAGCTTGCTTGAGGATCGACTGGACAATAATCGAATTGATCAACCTTAACGATTTTCCCCTCATGAGGAAAGCAAATGACATGAAACAGAGTCGAAACAACGACATCCATTTCGTATACCCAGTTCCTTCCTAAGAGGAGATTATAGTCTGGGTTAGCATCTACAACTTCTACTTCAATATTAACGACCTTCCCCCCAACACATATAGGAAAGGCCAGGATAATCGCATGCGGCTTATGAGAATGACCATCAAATGCAGTCAAGACGGTAGGTGAAGGAACAGCTGAAGGCGATCCAATAGCCTTCCAACATGACATCGACATGACGCACGTGGAAGCTCCTTCATCAATAACGGTACGAAAAATGTTAATTTTCCAGTATGTAGACTTTATTTGGAAATCCATATGATGAGGGAGTCGCTTTTTGACATTTAACATGTCGAAAGTGAGCACTAAAGAGTTAGTTGGATCGAATGCCCCAATCGTGGAAAGTAAAGCACTTCGCTGAGCCGGACACGACTGGAGAACCTCTAAAGCGAACATGGCACACGGACTCTGATCCAGATCCTCCACAACGGAGTAATTCTGAGCGGCCCTAGCATTAGGATTAATAGTCGCGCGTTTAGCGAAACCTTTCAGTATCCGTGGTATAGTCTCAAGAGGGGGTCGCTCAATATGAAGATCGGTATTTCCAGGAACAGTCTTGTCCTTGGAAGTTTTGGCTTCACCATAATAACGTGACCGAGTAGCCACATGGATGTTAAAACCCACCATGAAAACATTCGATGATTTTTCCCCTTCCTGGTTTCCCCCTGCGGAGGTTCCAGGGTTTGAACTCGCGCCAGCAAGAAGTTGTTACCCTTGGGGAAAAGGGTTAGTTAACACAGCTTGAGAACTAGAAGTCCCTTGCTACCCTAACAAGCGCTGAGCATCTTCAATATTGGGGGAAAGATGAGTTAAATGGTCTCCACTGCACAACTTGCATGGAAACTTAACTTTCTTTTTAGACTCATTTCTACCACCACCAGCATTATTGCCGGATTTATTTGCGTCAGGCTTCCCATCCTTCTTCTTTTTCTTACCTTGTCCTTTCTTTTTCCCATTGGAATTTTGATTTCCTTTGGGTTTATCAGATTGGATGGCATTAATCGAAGAGGTTTGGGAAGTCGGAGGGTTAGACGATGTGACTTGGTTGTTAAAAGCAGTTTGTAAAGACAACTGTTGCAATTGGTTCAACAAGTTCACTGCATTCATGTATACCGACCCAACGATACCATCCGCGAGGGGACCTTGCTTCGACTTAGCTATGTCAACCTTAGACCTAGGAGCATCTGGCAAGTATTTTTGTAGGATCCCAGACTGAGAGTAGATCAATTCTAACTTCTGGGCCCTAAAAATGGCTTGCTCCTCAGAATAGACTCCAGACATGGAGACATCCTTGGAGATCTCAGGTTGTAAAGATTTCAAAAACCATTCGAGACGGTACTCCGGGGGGATTTCAGCTTTAATGAGCCTCTTTCTCCATCTCCATTCCTGAATATGGTCAGAAATTTGAGTTGCCTTATCCTGACGAAAAGTGGCTAGTAGTTCAGTTCCGGCATCATAACAGACAGGCAACTGAAAATGATTTAAGAAAATATTGGCTAAGTCAGCAAAAGATGTAAAGCTGCCCCCTAGAAACTCTATATACCATTTGGCCACATTACCAGTCAAGGTGCGTTGAAAAAGTCTCAACCTAATCGAGTCATCAATAAGGGAGTTAGATGAGCACCACAAATGGAATGTGGTTACATGGTTGCCTGGGTCCTCACCGCTCTTCCCTTCGAATTTTGGAATGTCTGAAGGGAGTTTGGTTGGGATTGGAGGCTAGGTCAGATTGTACTTGATTGGATCGTTTGTTAACTTAGTGAGATTTGGCAAGTTCAATGTTGCTAGAAACAGAAGCCTTGGAGGACCTTGGGGATTCCACCCAAACTGGGCAAAACTCCCAAAGTTCTGAAAAGATTGACCTAGATTTTGGAAGGCACCAGGCTGCGTGAAGTAACCAGCAGAATCGGCTGAACCAAAAGGCAAGCTTGTGATCCAGCAAAATTCGGAGTTTGACCAACTCTGGCCACATAACCACCATAACCAGCAAAGTTTCCTCCTAAAGGATTATAAGGAGTTGAAAACCCCTGATACAGATTCCAAGCCGAAGTTAAGGGAGGAATACTTTGGAACGAACTAACTGTGGTGTACGGCCTATTCCCTTGTTGGCCGAAAAATGGATTCCCAGTTCCCGCGCCACTAACCCCAGGGTTATTCCAACCTTGGAAAGGGTTGCTACTTTGTACTATAGAAGAAAAAGGCATAGATCCTATCATCGGGTTGGAATGTGGTATATGACCACTTCCGAAAGGAAAACCCTGGAATGAAGCCGATCCACTCATCATGGACGTGGCGGCACTAAACAAAACTGAAGGAATACCCTGTGAATGGGTGCCAAATGGGAAGAATCCAGAACCAAAAGCATTGGTTTGGGAATTTCCACTCATGGACGGAATGGAGGTAGACCCAACTAAAGATGTGCTAGCAAAAGATCCAAACAAAGAAGTAGAGGAGATGGAAATCGTTCCTCCTCCTTGTACCGATGTTGGAGTCTGCATAGCTGTAGCACTTGTAGTAGAAGTCATGCTTCTAGTAGTGGTCATCGATGGTAAGTGCGTAGCGTAACCTGGACTTGACGGTCTATGCATCAGAGTCCCAACGTATTGTAATACGTCTGGATGAATAGATGGTAGGGGAGAATTCGGAGCCGCTAACGACTCTAAGAGTTCTTCTACCTCTATGTTATTCTCCACTTGTAAGCAAACTTGAGAAAGAACTGGAGTGTTCCTCTCTTGTTCCACGGAATTTCCAGGCCTTGCTTGAATACTAATGCCCCCGAGAGGAGGATCAATCCCCGATGCGTCAACTGCCGTGGGTCAAAACCCACCAGTATTATTACCTCTGCGCCTTCTAGGAGAAGGTTGTAAACTTGGTGGTGAAATACCATGAAGTCTTCGAGACCATCTAGGCGATCGGTCAGCCACTTTGAATTTCTTTTTAAGCTCTAACTAAAGACTCAAAAAATTGAAAGCTAGACCAACTAAGAGCAGAGACCACACACTATAAAGTCCCTAAAGATAACAGCCAGTCAAACAACTTCCAAGTATTTCCACTCCGAGTGATTAGGACCAGACACCAAAATATGAGAAAGTGAATTAAGGGGCCTTCCGAAGATATTCTGGGATGATGAGGGCCCAATCCTATTAGTGAAGGTAACAGAGGAAGTTACACTGACCTCCTAAAAACATCCTGCACCGGTGCAAGCCCCCAAGCTTCGCAAGGGTGCCCTCCAGTAGTACTGTCAAGAGTGATGCAACGTCGACCTCAGGTGCCACGGGATTCCCCTCCGTAGCCACCTGGGTAGATCCCTAGGAGTAGCAACTATGGATACCAACTCATCGCAGAAGCCAGGCAGAACAATCGTGAGGTAAGTTCGGACAAGTAGGAGAGGGGGTATCTCTCTTCCCTGTTTTCACAGACCCTCGTGCTTAACTCCTAGATCTGGAACTTTCCTGGTCTTCCAAACGCTATTGGATTTTCACTCATTATTTAGACTCCTACATTTGACGTTTAAATGGCCTTGGAGAGTTAACTCTCCACTCGCCTAATCGAAGGCCATAAAATCCTAAAACTTGTTGGTGTATGTAACTTAAAAGAAAAAATTTTAGTGAATTTTAGTTAGCGCTTGATTTTAAAATAGGTTGTTCTTTAAGTCATGGGATAATAGAAGTGAAACTAGTGGTGTTTTTGACGCAAAAGAAATTAATAAAAACCTAACTACATGCACATGCACTTGTTTTCGTTTTTCGATGAAGAGCAATTTCTACAGGGTTCAAAGGAACTTATAATAAAACAAATCTTTCTTTTCTTTTCATTAATTCACGTTTCACACTCACAAAAGTTAACAAAGCTATGTATGCCTAAAAAGATGTGCAAATCTATCCTAATGCAACAAATATATGTTGATGCAAGATTCAAAACAACTCTAAAAACAAGAAATGAAAGTTGCTTGCTTATCAACTTTTATTTTGCCACTTAAAATGTCTATATGGAATATGAGATGCTACCATTCATTTCGTCTAGACACTAAAAACAAATTTCAAGACAAACATAAAGCACTTTCATTCACTAAAAGGAAACCAAATGAAAACCAAGTTCAAGAAAGCAAAATGAAGTTTTTCACAAAGTTTTCTTCAAAGCAACAACAAAAGAGTCTTTTCAAAAATGCTCTCAATAAGACTGAAACTTTGTGATTGAAGAATAGGCAACAAACACTTTTGCAAGTTGACACCACACAATGGATGGAAACTGAACAAACATAAATGTGTTTAAAGATGCTCTTAACAATCAAAAGCAACAATCAAAGCCTTGGCAACAAAGACCAAAAATATTAAAAAGACAAATTTCAAGAAAGTATCAATCAACAACTTTCATGAAAAAAAGAAGTGGGTGGTCACAAAAAGCGATTTTGTCAAGCAAACAAAAAGTCACCAAAAGAAAGATTTAACACAAAGATTGAGACCAATCTTTCTACCCTGATGAATCAAAGCAGCCAAGATTCCAGCAAGAAATCTTGCGTGCTTTAGCAAAAAACGATGACGCTTGCAACAACAAAAACAAGACCAATACCCCTTACAATCAGAGAGAATTTAGAGCAAGATGCTTGTTGTAAAACAAACAACTGATACTGGAAAATGACTGTTTCAGACTGAATCAAACCACCAGACAGGCCTTCAGAGACAAAAATATTTACAAATCTTCAAAATTTCAAGATATACGCGACTGTACTTATGTACATATTGCGTGTATACGCGACTGATCCGAAGGAAACTTGCGTATACGTGGGTTCATTGAAAGAAACTTGCATATATACGCTTCTGCAACTAAGAAAAATAGTGTATATAAAAGATTTCAAGAAAAATAAAAAAACAAACTAAAGAAACTGGCAAAACTTAGAATTCAAGAACAAACCACACAGCAACAGCAAGCAAACAGGCAACTGAGCCCTGGTTGGCTTGAAAACACCCAAACTAGGAACAACAAGAGTGTTGTGCACAGTGGAGTCGCCAATTCTGTTGAGAGAAATGTTCCCCTAGGGATTTTGGGGTGAAACCCTAGCAGACTGAAAGTTGTCTATAGAGAGAAACACACATTCACACAGCCATTATGCTATTATAAGAAAATTCTATAGTAAGAGGGGCATACCTTAGGTCCTATGTTTGAGAAGATCCTCTAGGGTCCAAACCCTTCTTCAAGCTCCTTTGGCTCTTTTGTCCTACAAAACAACCAATTCCAAAGAACACATCAGTATATGGACAAAAACTTATAAAGAAATCATCTTCGTGTTATAAAGGAAGGTAGTTAGTTATGAACTTTAAACAACCTTTCACATATGAATTCCAACATGAATATCATAAACATAAAGAAGATTTATATAAGGAACCAAGACATGTTTCTTTTATTATAGACAAATAAAATGCATAAAAGTAATAATTTCACCTGAGTCACCTTTCGTAGGCTCCAAGAAAAGCTTCCTTCCGGATCTGTCCAGCCTCAAGCCTTTAGCAAACTCCTTCCATGACTTACTCCATGATGTCATAAGTAGTGGATGAACATCAACACACAAGGAAACAAGGGTTTCCTGTATAAATGGGGGAAGTGCAGAAGGCATAAGGGTCTTCAGACCTGGTCATGGGAAAAATCTCAGTATAATAACCTTTCTCTCTCTTCTCTCCTCCTTTAGGCCTTCCCTTTGAGGTCTTTTTATACCTCTCCCAAAGTAGTTTTTAGTTGGGAGTTCATTGGGAACAGTTGGGCCACGGGCACTAACAGGTGATCAGCAGGTGAAACCTGCAATCTCCGCCCGAAAATAAGGAGTTTTATATTTTTTTAAGTGTTTTAATACATATACGCAGGTTGGGTATATGCCTACCCGTGTATACACACGTTTAACTCAGGGCAATGTCACGTATAAGGGATAAAACATTGTTTTTTAAATTTTGGACCAGGTCTGGAAGGAGGGGTTGCCCTAGGCCATGAGTGCAGCATCACAAACCATAATAGTGAGATTTGGAGCTATAACAGCGCTCTGTGCCCACAAATCGTGGATTCTTTACATCAAACTTAGTCAAAACTTGGGATTTAAGCCCCAAAACTTGCCTTTGGGGATCCCACACCCAACAGGCCCCCAACACAATCATCATGACTCACCCTCAAGTCACTCTATCGGTGTGGAGATCTTCATGCGGAGACCTCCTGTCTTTGCTTGAACTACTGTGAGGTCGGCAACGCAAAGAGCCATTGCCTGCTGGAGTTCCTACGGTTAGTCAAATGGTCAAGCCACCTGTGTAAGGCTTCAATTGACTACCATTTACTTTGCCTTGGAAGAGTTTGCCATTGAGTTTTACCAACTGCACCGCACCACCATCTCTGACTTCCTTAATAACATATGATCCCATCCAATACATATGGAGTTTCCCTGGAATTTATCGAACTTGTTATCGTATAACAGCACCAAATCATTCATCTTAAATGTGCACAACTTGATATGTCGATCATGCCATGCCATTTCGCACTTCTTTTGTACCTGTTGAAGAAATCCTACCAAAAACCATTTTTCTTCAAGTTCCTCCAGCTGTGAGAGCCTCTTCTCCAGGGCTCTGCAGTCCATCATACCTATGAGCACTGCTATGCGTAGACTAGGCATGATATACTCCATCAGCATTATGACTTCCACTCCATAGACCAGCCTAAAAAGAGTCTGTCCCATCAGTTTCTTGCATCTAGTCCTATAAGCCCATAATACTGTGGGGACACGCAGGTCCCAATCATTTCATTGTGCATTGCATACTTTTGTCAGTGCAGTCTCCAACAGATTGTTAAATGCTTCTACAGTCCTGTTAGCTGTGGGTGATATGGCGTGCTTTTCTGATGATACACCTAAAACTCTTCCATGAGCACGTTGATCATTTCATTCAGGAAATTTGTACCATGATCATTCATCAAGATCTTCAAACAACCGAATCATGTCAATATGTGTTCAAACAGGTACTTTGTGGCTATGGTGGTTGTGCAATCTTTTACTAGCTGCGCTTTTTCCCATCATGTTAGGTATTCTATCATAGTAATAATATATCTCGCACCTGTCTTTCCTTGAGGTTTGATAGGTCCTACAAAGTTAATTACCCAATTTTCAAAGGGCTGCAACATCATTTGTGGATTCAAAGCCATCTTGTCCCCCCGTGATGGCTTGCCCATTCTTTGACATACATCACATGGCTTGCAATGTGCTTTTGAGTCCTGATGAAGGGTCGGCCACCACAACCCTGTGCAAAGAATCTTCTGTGAGGTGGCTCTTCTTGCATAATAACCTCCAACGGCCCCCCCATGAGCATCCAAGAGGATGCTGCTTCATTCAAACTCTGGTGCATACCTTTGCAGTATCTCATCATTCCCCATATTGTATAAATTCCCTACAATAATAGAAATGTTTTTTGCGCGCACCACTAGTTCCTTCTTCTGTTGAACAGAGTAACCTTCCAGCGTAGTCCTAGTTGTTAGAAAGTTAATTATGTATTCAAAATGTCCATCTGTTACACGCATAGAAAACAACTGCGTGTCAGGTAGGCCCTCCTCTAGACTAGTAGGTTCCTCCATTATCTCTATGCGTGACAAGTGATCTGGTCCCGCATTCAATCATCCAGGCTTCACAACAACTTCAAAATCATATTCTTGGAACAACAAGAGCCACTTGCATATGCGCCCCCCCAACACAGGCTTATTGACCTAGTATTTCAGCACGGAATGATCTGTATACATCTTGAAGTGTCCTCCTAGCAGATAGTGCCAATATTTTTGGAGTGCGTACACCATAGATAGTCCCTCACGTTTAGTGGTGTAATAGTTCTTTTCCACTTTAGATAGTCTGTGACTCGTGAACACGAAATGGTGATCCTAGCCTTCTTTGCCTTCTTGTGTGAGTACTACTCCCAATTCTATACACGATGCATCAACATGAACATGAAATTATTTCTTCGAGTTCAAGAAGACAAGAATTGGCGCGGTAACCAATTTTTCTCCTTCAATATATCTAGGCTCTTCTTACAGTCATCGTCCCAGCAGAACGTGACATCCTTCTTTAGTAGCTTTTCCATCGGCACGGTGATCTGGGCATAACTCCTGATAAAATTTCTGTAGTACCTTGTATGTCTCAAGGTAGCGCGCAGTTTCTTCACACTACGCGGTGCTTCCAAATTCAGGATCACCACAATTTTTTAGGGGTCTACTGTCATCCCTTGTTTACAAACCACATGCCCCAAAAAGTTCCAAAAAGGAATGAGGAACATACAATTCTTGAGGTTGAATGCAATTTGGTATCTTCGACATGTATCTAACATTAAGCGTAGGTTCACTACATGGTTCCTAACCAACCCAAATACAATCCAATCATCAAAATAGACCTCCAAGAATTTATGAATATATTCCCTGAACGTCGCAACAATTACACACGAAAAGATGGTCGGTGTGTTCTTCAGTCCAAACGGCATGAAATTGTATTGAAAGCAACCCCACTTTGTCACAAAGTTTGTCTTACTTCTATCTTCCAGCACAATCCTGATCTGGTGGTACCCTGAGAACCCATCAGTGAAATAATATGCTTCCTAACCGCCTAGATTGTCCAACACCTCATCTGTGAATGGAGTTGGGAATGGATCATGTACACACACATCGTTCAACTTTTTGAGATCCATGCATATTCTTATCTCATCCTTATGCTTCTTTTCTTGTACCACCATCGGGCTTACCCAATCGGATTCCTCGACGAGCTCGATAATGCCTACCTCGAGCATCTTATCTAATTCTTCGCAGACCTTCTCCTTGTACTTCGGGTTTAAGCGATACGGGCTCTGCTTCACTGGCTTCACGTTGGGTTATAACGTGATCCGCATTACCCCTAAGTCCCCGATTATTCCCTTTAAGTCCGTGAACTTGGTCAGGAATAAGTCCTGATACTAACGGAGTAGTTCAACGACCTTATCTATTGTCACGGTGTCCCAGTGGTCCCAATTCTTCACAAATTTAGATTCCACCTCTGTACTAATAATTACCTGCTTAGTATTTACTGGCACAGTTATGTTAGGGTTCTCGATCTGTGTTCCTTGAACCTCGTGCTGGCTTCTGTCTCTAGAATATCAATGTTCCTCGGATCTTCATCCTCTTCCTACACTCCAACAATCAACTTAGCTGAGTAGCCCAATCAGGCTGAATCATCTCTACTGACTCCTGCGGCATCCTAAAAATGGTTTCTTTTACTTCTTGTAGTGCTTCATCAACGCTATCCCATCCATCCTCAAAGTTGAAAGTCACCATGAACCCTTCGGGTAGGACATCCCGTTCATTTGTTCCATGATGTAGCTCTGTTTCTATATACCAGTTCATTGGTATAACATACAGGGTGTGATAGAATATATGCACCCACTCAGGTTGCATATTTTCCCCATAGTCTTGCGTCCACTTAGGCAGCTGCGTGCATGGATCATCTTGCCCATTGTATTCTTTTGTTAATCCCTCATTTTTGCTGATACACAGTGCAATGATCTTGTCATCATGTTATAGTTCAACATGGTTACCTCATGTAACTGGTTCTTCCATCGGTCTATCTCCTCATCTGAATCTGAAGTACAAGAGCTTTTGCGCTTCCATGAAATTTGTCCATCCATGGTAGGATTTACCCAGTCTTGCTCCCGTATAGTTATCCTGTAGATGCAGTCCAAATAGTCATCACTTTCATAGTCGTGCTCTAGCTCTGTGTAGTGTGATCCCTCAATAGGGTCCAAGGGTATAACTACACGTAGAGATTTCTTCTCAAAAATCATCTTGCACTTCTTTAAATTAATCACCTCGTTCATGTCTGTGGCCCAATCAATTCCTAAGAGAACGTGATATGGATTGTTGTCATCAACAATCTCTATTTCCTCAAATTTGGCTAGCACACTCATTCCCTCAATATCCACTGTGATTCCCTGCAATCGCCCCAGGGGTATTATCTTCTGCAGGTTCTCCATGCACAGTTTAATAGAAGACCACTAAAGTGTAGGCCTCCCCATGTGCTCCCATGTCTACTTTGGCATAAAGTTCACGTCCAACCCTAAATCTAGGATTACTTGGTCCATCTCATATTCTCCAATCTATGTAGTTAACCTCATTTCTCTTCCTGTTCTTGTCTTATGCTTTCCAATCTTCCTGACTACACACGGTTCTCCTAACGCAGTCCCAGCGCATCTATTAATGAGTTCCTGTAATCCCTTTATAGCCTTACTGTAGCGTAGTAACTTCATACATCTTTCTAGGAACATCATAGGCATTGATGGGTCCATTTCCAGCTCCAGTTTGTCTCTTCTTTCTAAAGTGGAGGCATCAGTGTCTTCTTAGCTTCTATAAAAGTTTCTCGAGTGCACTCTAAATCAAACTCCACTTCCTTCACCAGAGCTTTGCGAACCCAAGTACTTTCTTCAAGTTTTTTGCCTTTATCATCTCCCATCATA
Organism: Pinus taeda; assembly: GCA_000404065.3. Lineage (NCBI taxonomy): Eukaryota > Viridiplantae > Streptophyta > Pinopsida > Pinales > Pinaceae > Pinus > Pinus taeda. The sequence continues at coordinate 30,825 of APFE031627293.1, read as the reverse complement.
ATTCCACTTCAGAGCATAGTATTCACATTTGGTTCTTCCTCGCGTGGCTCAGACCTCATCATTTGCAGGTTCTAAGTCGGGGGAGGTAGTAGCGCTCCCTTGTCGCGTATCCTAGCTATCAGCGTAGGACAATCTTCCATCTCATGATCAAACAAGGTATAGTACAAGCATGATGGACGTGTTTGATCCATACAATCACGGGAATAATGTCATGGCCCTCCACAATTATAGCATATTAGGTGTCCACAGCCTCTTCCAGGTCCTCCTCCACCTCGGCCTCGTTCGTGCCCCTAGAATTTGGTTGGCGCCATCCCTACACCTTGGTCTAGGGGCTATGTTTCAGCCTGAACAATGTAGGTGGGGGTTCTATCCATCATCAACTCATAATTTCTACATGTGCACTCATTGTGTCCCACCAATCTATAGAAATTATAGAACAACTATTGTGAATTCTGCATGTACTTCTGTGACAAATGGTAGTTGTCCATAGCATGCTTTCCTCTTATTTGACAAATTGCGCACCACAAGGCAGGCGCCACGCTCGGTCCTGTTTACGCTTCCCATCTTAATGGCATCAGTCCTCCTCCTGCAAGGTATTTTTTGAACACTGAGAATTGGTCTTTGTCATGACCTTGACCCTTGAATTTCACACACCACACTTCTTTGCGCACTTCTGGTCGAGCTGTTCTATCCTGTTTCAAACTATGCATCTCAAGGCATAAGTTTTTCAACTGTGCATGGATTTTTTAAAATCCCAAGTTAGGATCCTATATTGGGGTCTCATGCAGCCTCATCGTGATTTCTAAAGCTTCTGCCTAGGTTGTTAACCTATGTTGTGATATCGCGTTCCTCAAATGCGGCGTTAGTGATGCTACAAACCATTCACTATGTTGTCCATCCGTGAAAGTCATATTAGCTTCACAAATCATACACTTCAGCCTTTGATCCAGCTCCCACGGAGTCTCGCCTAGTAGCATCGTAATCTCCTTAAACTCAATGATCGATTGTGCCTCTGACTTTGGTCTGTTTAATTCTTTAGTTAGCACAACTTGGATAGCCGCGATTCCCGCAGTTCGATTATCACTTGAGTGCTTAATGTACCAGGAGCATGATCCTACAGAGCGCTAACCAATGTTGCTTTCTTGATATTATCATCTATAACTTCCTGCACTTCCCATACAACCTTTACAACAAACAAAAAATAGTCCGGATCTTCATTTCCCAATCCTTTGAACATAGACAAATTTATTGTGCTGGCCATGTTAAAATGCAGTGGTGGTACGGGCGAAGATGGAGGTGATGGTGGTGAAACTAGCGGTGGTGTGGGTGGAGGTGGTATGTGCAGAATTCTTTGCCTTATCAAATGGATCACACTTTGCAGAGAGACCCTCGTAAGCTCTTCGTCGTCCCCTCACGGAGGTGAAATCAAGGGGCTAGTATCTAGTCCTTAATTTCTATAAATTTTCCCACATCATGTAGCCTCGAACATCAATGTAACTGCATAATCCACTTCTCGCACAATAACATTTTAATCCAAGTGTTCATAGACTTTACATACTTACCTCACGGTCCTTTGAGAAAGTGCCACTCTGCCTCGCTATAGCTAACTGAAGTTTCTACCATGAACTCAGTAATGAATCCTCCTATAATCTGATTGAGCCAGTGATCAACGGTGCATGTGATCTTATCCTTTCATGCTTCCAATCTGCACACCAACTCTGGGGTCCACATAATAGGAATGTTGAGCTTCCACCTTCCTTGACTATCTTCTAGCTTCGTGATCCACTCGTACAGCTCAGTAGGGAAAGATGTGAAGAATATTTCGTGGATCTCTGTGTATAGGTTGTAGTCTAACCACTCTTCTTTTGTCAGTCACGGATTCTTGTTCTCCTAAGCCGCGAACTTGTGAATTCTCCTATCCAACCAACCTTCAATTTCCTTCTTAGTTGGATTCCAATGATACGACGTAAAACATCTCTATGCAGATCCCGGTCCTAGCAACGGAACCATTTGGTGGCTTGATGGGGCCTGACCCAGGTTCGAAGTTAATTAGCCAAACAAATCCCTGTACTGCAGAGCATAGACTGATGTCTCACCTGAATCAGTATGGGGGGATGCTGGAACCAAGTTTCCACACCCTTGAGATGTCTGAGGGGTCGACTTAGTCCAACTAGGAATGTCTTCGTGCAGGTCACTTTGCTCACTACCCTAACCTACAGTACCTTCACGCGTTGTAATAATCGCCATTGCACAGTCCTAATCAGGGGCTGAGGTGATTTCACACTGCTAAGGTAGTGATCTGTGCTCTTTCCCTAAGTTACATTGTGGATCTTACTTATCTTCTTATAACTTTTTGTTAACTTCATGTAAATAGATACTTATCTTATATCAGCTTATTCAACACATTCATATAAGTTCACGCAGCAAATAAACAATAAACTTGCAATTCACACCCAATATACTTCAATGCATAAAATAAGAAAAAGACACAGAATGATAAGAAACTCCTCTTTATTATTTTCTCCTATGATTACAGACTCGACTCACCTTGCGCATTTAGCTACAGGGGTCCACACGCTCAGCTGTAGACTACTAGGCCTCTGCACACTCAGCTGCAAGGCCTTCTCCTACTCTACAACCCAAAGACTCAACTTTACACTTCAACTTAGACTCAATGCTTCATCTTCTCTTAGATTGATTGATGTCTTAGATTCCTCATTACAACTTAGAGCCTCGCTTTATTGATACAATCCCATGGTCTGTGGACCATGGGTAGAACTCTCAAGCTGACATTACATTACAAAAGTAAGGGTAAACAACCCTATGACTCAATTACAACTTCATGCTTCGTGTCCACAAATCACGGAGTCTTTACATCATACTTAGTCAAAACTTGGGCTTTAAGTCCCAAAACTTGCCTTGGGGGATCCCACGCCCAACATGTAGGTTTTCCTGTAGTGGCCTGTTTTGAGGCTGAGTTGAGGGAAAACCTCTAGGAAGCCACATCATGTCACCCAAGGGTCTCCCAAACCTTCCAAACATCTCCTAAACCTCCCAACCATCCACCAACATCACTAAGGCACCTTCCACATCACCAAAAGAGATTAGGGGTTTACACTTGATTTTCCACAAAAAAAAAAAATAATAAAAAGAATAAAACAATTTATTTCAGTCCTTTACATGCGTAGTAGTGATGTTTGATGTCTTGAATTTCCATGCTTTAGATAGTAGCATTCATACATGTTAGCTTGGCATTCTTGTAAAGCATAGTTTCTCATCAGTTAGTTAGAGAATGGTGTGTTTTCAGCATACGATTTCAGCCATTTTCCTTATTTGCAGTAGACAAACTTTCTCCTAGAGTACATTTATCTTTCTTTCATCAGCAATCAAGCTTCTTCTGAAGCCATAAAATTGTGGCTTGAAAACCCTAATGGTCTCTCACTAGCTAAACAGTGAAAAAAGGAAGAACCATCACTTTTACTTGTGTATACAACACTTTCACCTCCAAGTTTGTACAAACCCCGGGTTGATAAAGTAAATCTGGTAGCTCTAGGAGTTGCAACATTCTTGCTGAAATACTGGTTCTCGTCACCTTTTGGCACCGTTATCGGGGAGGTGTTTGAGTAATATGTGATTACTACTTTCTTTATCCTATTTCTTGTTTATGATATTCTGCTCTTAGTTTCATTTCTACAAAAGTATTTTAGTTTGCTTCCTTTATCATTATGCATTCTTTTCTTTCCTTTCCATTCTGCAACTAAGATTTCAATAAAGTAGTTAATTTTTCATGTAATCAGTAGTTTTCATTCAGTTTGCAATTTCAATTTTTCAATTACTTTCAAAGTTTGAAAAAAACACAAAACCAAATAAAAACATTTCTTTTCATGCCTCGTAGGAATAGGGATAACTTGGGGAAATTTTTTCCAAATACCCCCACTACTTCAAACAACCAACCTTCCCTCTTCTTCGGTGGCTGCGAACTGGAGGAACCCTTAGGTGAGAAACCAAACATATTTGAAGAACCTGTAGGGGAAGAAGAAGAAGGAGATCCAATTCCTACTGAACCTATCGCTGAAAACAAAATTGACAGAGGAAATAAAGAAAGAGTTGAGGGTGCTTTCCCCATCAGGGAAACAAATGGGGATAGTAAGATGAAAAATATAAGCCCTTCTACCCTTCCTCATTTCCATGGCCTGACCACAGAAGACCTAGACACTTTTTTATTTGAGTTTTTTGTCATATGCTGAACCTATGACTATACAAATGATGAGCAGAAGTTGAAACTATTTCCATCCACTCTCAAGGATGAAGTTTTGCGTTGGTTCATGGGCTTACCTGGAGATAGCATCACAACTTGGTCTCACATGCAACAAGCCTTCAACAACAGGTATCGAGACTATTGTAGGTATAAAGATAGTAAAGAGGAAATTTTTAGGATGACCTTAGGAAATGATGAATACCCAGAGGATTATGAAGAAAGATTCTAGCTTAGCTACAAAAGGGCCAGGTTCACACTTGACCCTGAGTCACTGAAGTTGATCCTACTTATTGGAGTAAGGGAAGACCTTCTAGATACCCTACACTTGTTAACAGGAGGGGATATCTACTAGTTACCATATGAGGATATCAAGATTGTCTTTAGAAACCATTCTAGGGTAGCCAAGAAAAAGGGTAGGAGTATTCAACCTATGGTCATTCCATCCTGTTCCAATTCATCCATCAAGGGTGAAATTGGAAATATGATGCAGGATTTCAAAAGTGAGATGTTGCAAACCCTTTCCCTAAATATGGACACTATGCACATTAAGAGAAAGCAGGAGGAAGCAAAGAGAGCCTTGGCCATTTTTTGTCCTAGATGCACCAGGAGGCACCCTAGGAACAAATGTCCATTGAATTCTATTGAAATTTGTTCAGTCTGTGAAGAAAACCACTCCATAGACAGGTGCCCCGCTTTACCTGGACTCAAATCTATATATCAAGGAGTTGAAGGGGTCACTAAGCAACTTTTCTACATAAACCAAAGGATACCTCATGTGCCTAGGCCATACTAGCAGGGCATGCAAGGGTCATCCCATACATATTACAACCCCAGCCAGACCACATCCATACCTCCTTGGGGCCCCCTTGCTCATCCTTCCTGGTCTACACCTCCTCCTTGGTTCTTTGCACCTCAATATCATTCCCAACTAGCCAGGCGATCATTTCAACCATATGCTCCACCATAACCTTAGTGGAATGCACCGCCCCAGGGGTGGAGGCCCCAATACAACAATGTTCCAGCTTTATTGCCTTCACCACCTACCCAACCATAGATTTTACACTCTGCTCCACCTAAACAACCCAGATGTCTTCCCATCCAAATCCTAACCCGAACAATAGACAGGAACAACAAGTATACAGTGGAGAGACATCATATGCAACTTATGTTGTGGAGATTTAGGAAATCAATCTGAGATCTAGGAGAGTACTCCTGGAAAACCAATCTTTACCTCCACCTAGGGAGGTTGAGGAAGAAAGAGAGGAAAGCGTGCTTAAAGTAAATCCACCACCCTTTCTTGAGAGATTGACCCAACCACTCCAGCGTACCCCAGAAGAGATTGAACTTCTGGGAGAATTGAAAAACCTATGTGTTAAAATTCCACTTCTCCAAGCTATTAAGGACGTGTCTATTTACAACAAGTTTATTAAGGAGAAGTGCTTCAAGCATCCAGGGAGGCGAAGAAGAGATGCCCCTACAATTAATGTCATTAGACAACTGTCCGACTTAATGTTGGGGCATGTCATTTATCCAAAGTATTTGGACCCTGGAAGCCATGTAGTAGATGTGCACATCAATGGCACCATTGTCCCACACACTTTGATCGATCTTGGGGCTGCCATTAATGTGATGACCAAGGACACCATGCTCAAGCTCAACCTCCAAGGTTCATTAAGGAAGACCATAACAGTTCTACAACTTGCATACTGCTCCACAATGACCACTAAGGGGATTGTGGAGGATGTGAGAATCTCCATTGATTCTTGGGGATACCCTACAAATTTCCTAGTTCTCCAGCCTAAGGCTAAGCTTAATGTATACCCTCTCATCCTTGGGAGGCCCTAGTTAGCCACTATCGATGCTTACATTAGTTGTAGAGCTGGAAATATGACCATCAAGAACGGGCATATGTCCAAGCAGTTAGTCCTATACCCTCCTACTCAAGTATCTCTAGAACATGACGTACCTTTGTGGCTAGGAGAGGAGGAGGAAGATGAAGTTTATTCCACCCAGCTCTATTCTTTAGAAACAACCATGAGAGGGGGAAATCAGGATGAAGATGATTTGATCGAGCACATACTCCAAAGTCCAACTCCCAGTACATTTTCCTTAGAAGAAGTAGTAAAGGGAACCCAAAAAAACCATAGAATTGATATATGCTTAGCCGATTCCAACCCTATCTGTGTCAATACCATAGAATTCAGCCCCGAGAGAACTTTGAAAATCAATCCATCTCTTTCTATTCTCCAAGAAGAAAAGTTGTGCAACATGCTAAAGGAACATCTGGATGCCTTTACTTTGAGTTACCAAGAAATGAAGGGAGTGCATCCCTCGGTGTTTACTCACCATATTTATATCAAGGAATGTTGAAAGCCATTCTGGTAACCCAAAACGAGGATGAATCTAGCTCTTAAATAGATAGTCAAAGAAGAACTGCAAAAACTGCTAGATGCATGATTCATTTACCCTATCTCAGAGAGTGAGTGAGTCTCTCCTTTAGTGTTGGTTCCAAAGAAAAATGGTAAGTGGAGGATTTGTGTCAATTACAGGGATTTAAACAAAGCCACAAAGAAGGACCATTCCCTCTACCTTTCATCGACCAAGCGCTAGATGGCCTGGCAGGGAAATTTTTTTTCTCTTTCCTAGATGGACTCAGTGGGTATAATCAAATCCATATCAGCCTAGAAGACCAGGATAAAACCACCTTCACTTGTCCTTGGGGTACTTTCGCCTATATGGTCCTTCCTTTTGGCCTATGAAATTCTCCTACCAGTTTTTAAAGAGTAGTCTTGAGTAACTTTGCCGAATTAGTCCATGATGCGATAGAAATCTATATGGATGATTTCACACCTTATGGAGGTGATTTCCAGGAGGCTTTGTCCAACTTAGGAAAGGTTCAGCACAAGTACATTAAAATTAACTTGTCTCTCAATCCTAAGAAATGTGAATTCTTGATGACTGCAGGGACCGTGCTAGGTCATTCAATATCTCAGCAAGGACTGCAGGTGGACCCAAACAAAATAGCTATCATCCAAAGGGACCCACCTCCAAAAAAGCAGAGAGATGTCAAAATTTTCCTAGGGTTAGCTAGATACTACCAAAGGTTTATAAAATACTTCAAAAATTTGGCTACTCTTTTCTTTGGGTTATTGGCTAAAAAACCTGAGTTTGTATAGCCAAAAGGTTGTCAAGAGGCCCTAGACACCATGAAGGACAAGTTAATCACTGCACCGATTCTCCGAGGCCCAAATTGGGCCCTTCCTTTTCATATTCATGTTGATGCCTCACACAAATCCATAGGAGTAGCCCTAGGCCAGATAGATGATAAATTGCCTTATGTCATTTACTTTATCAGTAAGAATCTCTCAAAGGCCGAACTAAACTACACAGTGACCGAAAAGGAGCTCCTGGCTGTTGTGCATTCATTGAAAAAATTTAGGCATTATATTACAGGTTATCAAACATTTGTACATACTGACCAGGCTGCAATCAAATATTTAATGAATAAACCTGATGTGAATGCCCATATTATTAGATGGTTAATTTTATTACAGCAGCTTGATCTAACTATTGTTGATAATCCTGGCAAGGAAAATGTTGTTGTATACTTTTTGTCCAGATTAACTTTGCCTACAGATGAGGAGGGAATGGTTGGTGATCAATTACTAGAAGAGCACTTATTTGCCATCTCAGTTCTCTCTCCATGGTTTGTTGACATAGCAAGCTATTTGGTATCTGCACAATTCCCACCAAATTTTTGCTCCAAAGAGAAAAGAAATATTGTGAGGAAGAGTGCCCCCTTCGCTTGGGTTGGGGGAAACCTCTTCAAACTTGGCCCAAATCAAATTCTGAGAAGATGTATCAGGGAGGAGGAAGTCTTTGAAATCCTTCTAACCTGCCATGATGGGCCTTGTGGAGGTCACTTTGCAACAAAGAGGACAACATTTAAAGTGTTACAAGCTATGTATTATTGGCCCACTCTTCATCAGGATGTGAAAAGATATACTAGTCAGTGTGATCAGTGCCAAAGGATGGGAAAGCCTACTCCAAGAGATGAAATGCCTTTGCAACCTCAAGTGACTTTTGAGCCATTTGACAAGTGGGGCATGGACTTCATTGGACCTATTGACCCTCCTTCCAAGCAAAAGCAGTATATCATCGTGTGCACTAACTATCTAACTAAGTGGGCTGAAACCAAGGCAATTAAGGTAGAAACAGAGGAGAAGGTGGCTGATTTCTTAAGGGATAATGTATTTTACAAATTTGGGTACCCTAGAGAACTGGTCACTAATCAAGGAAGCCATTTTACCTCCAACATGATTGAATACTTGCTCAGCTAGCACAAGATCAAGCATAGGACCTCCACTCCCTATCACCCACAAGATAATGGACAAGTGGAGGTAACCAACAAAGCATTGGAGGACATCTTGACCAAAGTGGTTAGCAGCAACAGGAAAGATTGGGCAGATAGACTAGTTGAGGCCACCCGGGCCTATAATACCACCAGGAATACCACCACTGGATTCACACCCTGTGAGCTGATATATGGGAAAAAGGCCCTATTGTCCATTGAATTTGAGTATAATGCATTGAGGATGGCAGCCCAACTAGATCTAGATCTCAGCAGTGCACAAAAAGAGAGGGTTCTCTAGTTGAATGGTTTAGATGAGTTCAAAATGCAGGCCATCCTACACACAGAGGTAACTCAACTTCAGAGGAAGATCTGGCATGATAAGAACCATCAAGGACAAGAAATTTCAAGAAGGTGATTGGGCTTTGTTATATGATTCCAGATATAAATACTTTAAGGGAAAGTTAAGGACAAGATGGTTAGGGCCTTATGTTATAGAGAGATGTCATGATAATGGTTCAGTGCAAATCAAAACCATAGATGCAGAGGCCATTCCTTTACTTGTTACTGGGAACAACTGAAAGTTTACAAGAGGCCATTGTCAAAGCAAGAGTTCATCGATGGTATCAATAAAATAGTAATGGTGGTGGAGCAAGTTTTAGCTCCTGCCTCATCAAATCACTGAGAAAAAAAAAATAAAAAAATAATGACTCGGGTGAAAACCTCCATGAGGCACCTTAGTCCCACTATTGGGATGAAAACCTCTTGGGGCGGCCCAATGGTGTCAAAAAAGAAAAAGGAAAATAAAAGAGAAATAAAAATATCTCTGGATGAAAACCTCTCTTGAGGTGCCCAGCGCAAGCAACTAGAATGAAAACCTCTTAGAGGAAAGTTATTTGCTTAAAAAAAATGAAAAAAGGGGAAAAGAAAAAAATCGTGAAAAATTGTTGTAGGTCAGTAGGAGGACAATCAAGAGAGAAAAGGGGCATAAAAAAGGGACCTATTCCACTCATATTTTTGTTCCGCATCCATTATCCTTCATCATTCCATCATTCCTTTCATCTTCTTCACTCATTTGCCTCAGTTTGCAAGGGTACTCTGTTTTCAACAGGATTCCATGTAAACCTACAGGATACCCTGAAAACCTACAGGATGATCCTGTAGAAATTATAGTGGCTTTGGAATCCTAAAATGAATAACCCTAGGGAAAGAAAATGACCTGCCCATGTCAAAAATAAATAAACAACCTATATCATAACTTCATTACAATACCTCTCTCCACCATGATCACTCCATAATCCATCATAAAAAATAAAAAAAAATAAAAAAAAAATGTCACATCCTTCAAGAGAAAAAACAGAGGAAAATGAAACAGGGAGCAGAAGGGAACAACACCTGAGTGTACTTCACATTGTTCACACTCCTAGACCTCCTCTCTATCCATGTCATCATCCTCAAAGTCCTAGCAGAAGAAATAATTAAACGTTATAAGGGAGAAGCAACTACAATACATCTTGTAGGAAATCCTATAGCAGCCTATCCCACAGAATAAAAATCATGAGTAGCAACAAGCTTCTAGCATGAAGATCCAAGGGTGGAAGAAGCTCCAGAGCAGTAGCAGCACCATCATATTCAACACCAAGTACATGCACATCAAGGGGATCATCAGAAGGCAATAAAAAAAAAAGAGGAAGGAAAAATAACATGCAGCCAAGACACAACAAGCACCTCATGTCTTCAACAAACTATAGCAAGGTATTATCACCACAGGTAAGTATCTCACTTCACTCTCTCATATGCATAATGTAGTCAAAATATGTAAAGGTTGTGAGTGGGTTTGTTTGTAAGCGAAAGGTGGCCAGTTAACTTGGCCACCTTCGTTCAATGGACAAAGACAAAACAGTTGGTCCTCCCACATGTGGTAGCAGTCAAGTCAAAAAAAGAGAGGATGATCTGAAATCACCCCTAGGTGACCTTAGGAAATTAATGAAGGTATCACAGACTCATGTGTTGGTGTGTATGTCTATGTTATCTTAGGCAACGGATCGATAATATTGCAAAACAGACACTTGAAACAATAAGAGATCACAGTAAGCAAAACAAAAACACAACAAAATTTAATAAGGAGTTCACCCAATCCTTCTAGGCTATGTCTCCTGGTCTAGCTCTCAATGGTGGCCTTTTTATTATGTTTTTAAAGCAGAGCCTTACAATAAGGAGCTCAATCTGAGTCTCACTTGACAGAGGATGATCAGTAGGATGGCACTTGGAATTCCCAAGTCCTTAGAGTTCATAGACTCCCCTTACTGAATTTTGACCTCAATTGGTCTCTATTTGCTCGATGATGCCCTTACTCTGATGGTCAGCTCGGCTTCTCTGCTCTCTGCAATTTTTCCTTTCTTTCTATGTCTCTCGACCTTCAGCTTCTTCACTGCTTCTCTGCCTGACTATCTCTCTGTCTTGTCTTTGTTATCTCGTGGCTTTAAAGCCAGTTCATTTCTTCAACTGTTCGCTTCGTCTTCTTGGCTTTCTAAATCGCCTGCCTCTGTCCACTGGACTCCTCTACCCTACATAATCGTTGTTGCGTAATGCTTTAAAAAGAGGTGGTCACCTATCTTCTTGTGAGCTAAGTGTCATTTCTTCCTGAACAGTCATTTTGTTCTGTTATTTCCCAGATGCCTGCAAAATGGGTCCTTTTTTCGACTCATTGGTCAAATCGGACTTCAAAAATGTATGCGTCGTAGCTTATTTCTCCCTCGAGTCCAATCATCCATCGGGCTAAACCCCTGCTGTTTGATCTGGAGCCCCTAGATCCTACGGTCTTCGCTTATATCGAGCGGTTGAGTTGCTCGACCGTTAGTCTGCGATGTAAGTGATTTTTCTCTCTCCCTGCCGGACACGCATCACTCGGTGTATGGAATCACTGGGTCTTTGGCTAAACCCACTTACTGCACGAAATGCCTCCAATATTCCACTGGTTTTGAGTGCGGAACCCGCCATCAGTTTTAGCACTTTCCCACGGTTTTCTGGTTTCCCTTGTGACCAAGCACTTGGGGGTTTTCCTTCTCGAGGGGTTTTGCCTAAAAGGATTTGCGCTAATTGCGTATTAGAAACAACCTCCATTTCTGGGTTTGAGCTTCCCAACTCCATTTTTGCACCATGCACAGTCCCCATGGGCCAACGGTCAGCACGCTTTGACTGAAGGTCCTCGTTGCTCTGTTCTCGCTGCAAATTACCATTATTCAGAGGTTATTTCCGATAGATATAATATTTCTTGAAGTTTGTCATCCATTCTTAACAATCATGGAATTGTTTGAGGATCCAATTCGGATCACGGCCTTCCCACTGAAAAAGATTTTGGACCACCAAAAGTTAGTTTTCAAGGATCGGCTAAGTGAGGATACAACTTTCTCACCTATCCAATCTCTATCCATTTTGTACTGCTTGGCTTTGAACCCCTGAACCCAATTCAGAGGTACTCAACATCTCCCTTGTGCATCGTTCTCACCTTCCTATCCAGAACTATTTCTTCCTGCAATTCATTAATATATTTAGGTAGCAGGTCATCAATAGAAGGCAATTTACTCTGTTCTTCAGGATCCTCAATTAATGAAGGTTCAAATAGTATCAAGTTGTATGCATTGACGATTGAGTAGATGTGCATATAGGCTGGAAAATAAAGGCGAAAATAATTCTCACCAATTTTCTCAAGGATCCTGAAAGGTCCATACCTTATTGGTTTCAACTTTTTACCTTCACCTTGCATCCTGTCCTTGCTAATATACAGCCAGACTTGACCACCAACTTGGAAACTATGCTCCATCCGATGCTTGTCATGCCTTGCCTTGTATTTGGCCTAGCTCTTTTCCAGTTGTTCCTGTACTGCCTGATGGATCTCTTGGATTTGTTTAATGAACCTAGTTGCCTTGTCCACATTGTTGTGTCCCTCAACTATTGTGTCCTTACAAAGACAAAATCCAAGGGAGACCTTGGTGTGAAACCAAAACAGGTCTCAAAAGGAGATCTTTGTGTGGAAGAATGTTTGGCTCGATTGTAAGCATGCTGCACATAACACAAATGTTCACCCCAAATCTTAGGATGCTTGCTGCAATATCCCCTGAGTAACTGGATCACTATCCTATTGACTACTTCTCTCTGGCCATCAGTTTGTGGATGGAAAGCTGTTCTTTTCTTCAATTTGGTGCCCATCAATTCCCACAGACTTGACCAAAACTTTCCCACAAATCGGGTGTCTTGATCAGATATAATGGAAGTGGGTAATCCAAAATAAACCCTTACATGTTGAAAGAACAATTTTGCAGTTTTTTCAACTATAATTTGTTTATTACAAGGTATCAATATACACATTTTGTTGAACCTATCCACAACAACATACAGATAATCATGACCTTTCCTAGATTTAGGCAGTCCTCCAACA